>JAQIWH010000108.1:0-74676 GCA_034695005.1 Cryptops parisi
ACGTGAAGGAGAAATTCTGGTGTATGACACAGATATTAGTCCGAAGAAAAGGATGAGCAAACAAACATTGTCAATGACACCGATTATTGTAAATACACTTTTTTTTTGCACAAACCTTTTGTTTTTATTACTTATTTTCATCTAACTTGGACTGTTTTGCGATTCAACATTTTTTATGTTTTACGTTTCAGATCTTTGATGTCATTTTTATCAACTTTCCACGTGTCCCAAACAGGCGAAAGTCTCGCATGGCAATTCAATGTCAAATTTTGATGAACCTCGAATGATCTGTTCAGCCATACAATCTTATACGATCTTGACCTAATAGTTAATCTAATTTTTAATAATTAATTACATTCATCTTAAATGTAATTCGAATTTTTATTGACACTATGTTTTAAGGGTTTCGTCCGTTTACAGAACATAAATTGTAATGAAAAATGTCAACATCAAAACATAATAAATAAAATAGAGTACTTAAAAAATAATCAATTTTTTTTACATATTGTTTCACATTTATTTACGCTAATACAGAATTACTTAAGTTATTCGTAATTCGGAGCGTGCCTAATTACATTAGCAAAAAACGGTACCTTCTAATTCAAGGCTAAACAGTATAAAATTTCTTCAAACAACGTTAACACCTAGGCTGCGTTGACTAATTGAACTTTTACTAACTAAACTAACTGAAAAGGGGAGATATCAATTAAAAATTTCGAAGTTTTAGCTTCATTCACGACTCGGATTGATTCACCTGTGGATCGCAATCTCCTTGAGAGATGCGAAGTTTTTTCTGAGGGAACTCAGCTGTTAGTATTAGTTTCAAGTATAACTTATTCAGTTAAAATTATATTCTAACATATTCATTTCAATGATTTCTACACCCTATTAAAATACTTTTATGCAAATTTTTAAACTCGAAAAAAGCTGGAAACCTATGGATTAGACTTAGAGTAATGAAATAATTACATAAAAAAAAAAGAGCCGTGTGTTCGCTATTTTGCATATTCAACGATTCCTTAAATATCAACAAACATATTTCTAATTTATATAAATAAGTATTATAACTATAAAGTCATTTTCTTGTTCAGCAGATTTAGATTATCAACGAGGTTAAAAAATAATCTCACTACACGACCTACATCACTAGACGTGTGCAATCGATTTCTCTTATACGACTGATGACGGTGGTGGAAGCGAAAGTTTAGTAGACGGGTTTATTAAAGTTTGGGGTTAGGTTAGAGAAAAAAAATCATATGAAACACATTTGTAATTATGATTAATATACGATTAATCTTAACCTAACCCGGACTTTAAACTCAACATATTCATCAGTCTTATAATAGCAATCGATTGCACACGTCTAGTGATATGGGCTCCTACACCGGCCACCATCGGAACTAGCATTCTCGGTTAAGGTTGGACATGGCATATCACTATCGTTAGTGGTACGTCATGGGTTGGAGTACCAAAACAACTACGATTATTGTATATCGCAAATAAACGTTCCCATAATATTATGTGTATAACAGGTTTAGGTTAACCTGCCGCGGAATGTTTAAGATGCAATTAAAAACGGTCGCCCGAGGCTTTCAAAACACGACACCGTTGTCGCGAAAGTTGAAACTTGTGTATTTTTTTTTTCAGATTCATAAAATAACAACAAGAGAAAGGTAAAACTTACCCGAATAGGATGCTTGGTCTCATGTGCCATCTCGACATTATATTTGCAAGGACGAAGTTGACAAAGGCGTGTGTCATTTCTTAGCATGCAGTCCTCATTGTCGTTGGACATACGAGTTGACACGCCCACGCCACACGTAGCTGAACAAGGGCTCCACTCACTAGCGACAGCACGGCACTTAGGAGCACTAGGAGCTATAATAAAAAATTAATTATACATTAAAAATATTATTAAAAAAAAAAACAACTGGAAATTCATTTTAATTAAGAATATTTGGAAATTAATATCAACCGAGTGGAAAATGTGATCAAGTTTCTATTTGAAAAGTTATGAAATCATCAGCTCCTAGCAGGGACCTGCGAGGCTTTGAGATTCGATTTGCATTTAAAATCGGGGAATATTTAGATTCAATATTAAAAATGGTGATTCGAACATTTTGAATATTTCTCATCATTCCTACGCATAGCTGAATCCACAAAGCAACAATATCTAATAAAGAATCTGCTAACATGTTATTCGTCGATTCAACTATTGGATTGTATTGCTAGTTTCGCTTTATTATCTATCAATATAAATAATAAAGTAACACTGCACAATGAGAAAAGATCACCCACTTTTAAAGACTGCACAATAATAACAAAAGAATAAGCGAGTTTCCCAAACTGCGCGTCAACGATGCAAAACTAATTACGCATTAAATGTTTCACAGTTTACCACCAACAAACGCTAACGTAAGGAAAACAAACAAAAATAACAAAAAAGGAAAAAACCGTTATGCAAAAAAAAAAAAACTTTGAGCATAATTTCACTACACTTTATGGTAAGTTTATGATCCAAGTTTACAGTCGTAGATAAACGCAATTTCTTATGCATAATAACATACATCGCTCCTAGCTCTCAAATATTAGAATAATGACTGCCTCAAACGTGACGACTGGCAAGAACCATTTTACTTTTTGCAAAAGAAACGTTCCTTAACGGCTTTCATAATGGCCCTTTGGCTAACTCGACAAAGGAAAGGGTTCCCCTTACGAATGGTGGTGCCAAGCGCCTGCAGGTAGCACCACCTGTTCTTAATGAGCCAATCAGCGCTCACCGCTTCCATCACCACACGACATTAAAGGCAACGACCTTCGTTTGACCTTTACCTGCAAGGTTTCATCATTAATTCCTGATTCGACAACCATAACCGCTTTGTAAATGAACTCTATCACCATTTCAGAAGAACCATTACAAAAAAAAAAAAGATTATACCTAAATTTGTTTTTTTTCAAGCCACACTAGCAGTTTAAACGCAGACATTTGCACATCGACATCAAACGCGACTACAAAAAGGGGAAGAAAAAAACAATTTCTATGCAAATTTGGAAACCTTCAGCGGTTTCTGTAATATAATCAACAAAGAATGAAATATTTCCTACATGGGATATTCCACCTAATGGAATGTCTTAGATTAAGCCAGTCCTTAATATGCGATTGTGTTAATATGCGACGAAAGAAATGCTTCCCAATCGGTCGTTCGTTATACCATGACGTATCACATGGTTATACACGAGCAAATATTGTTGGAACGCACTTGGGTGGAATAATGCCGTAACTTCAAAAATGTAGTTTTGAGAAAAAGGGCAAAAACTTCTAGAACTTAAGATTAAACAACAAATGTAAGATTGAACTTCCTGTCAACTTCAGGGGAGACTGGAGTATATTGTTACAATTTGTAATTTTTTTCAAAGACCTGTGTGACAAGTATGAAATTGATATTTATGGAGTTTAAAAATGTGAAATTTTATAAATACTTAGTAACTTTTTGGACCCCTAAGTTTTTATGTACATACTTAAAATCTGTTAACTTTAGTTGGCAGGCTTCAAGTTACGGGTTAATTTAAAAATTCAATTACGCCGTAATTCCAAATATCGTGCTAATTAATAAATGCATTTAAGCCGTTTTTCCAGAGATCAGTAACTTTTCCATTGTTTTGGAAGTGAAACGAGCAAGTAAAAAAACTAGAAAGTGAAACGACAAAAAGAAAGAAATGACAAAAAAATTTCAGATTTACAATAGTCGCGGTACATATTCTTATTTCAAAAAAGTCCGAAACTGCAAAAAAATATGCAATGTAATTGTCTTTACGCTATAGACTGGTCTAAAACGATTCAATATATGCATTTTGAAAAATAACGACGTAAGTGGATTTACGTCGTTTTTCCACCCAAAAACGGCGTGTGTTTTTCCAGCCTTCACTCACAAAAGCTGTTGAAATGCTTTATGTCATGCTGGAAAGCTTTCAAAAGCTGTAGCAATACGCGGTGTTATGCAGAAAAGCCCTGGAAATAAAAGGCTTCCAGCTCTCATTGTGCTCAGCAGGAACGCCCTAACGTTATCGATATCGATGAATATTTGAAGATGTTTATCATGAATTTGGTTACTACTGTATATCGAGATAAGCAGAATTGCCGAAGGCAATTATTGTTTTGGCACTTTGATTGATGTTCAAAAATACGCGTAAATGCGAATTTGTTATTATTTATTAATTAATATAACGATCAACAAAAGATCACTTCCAAATGCATGACACATTACCAAAACATTAACTTAAAAAGTCACAAAAATACGAGTACATTAATTTTTAATTATTAACAACAACAATAAATTTTTAACAAAAACGCAATTTACGAACATCCCGTAAAACGGGGATCACCAGTACTTACAGAACGACACAAACACGACATTACTAACAAATTACAAAATTTTGCATGCCACGTCAACTTATAGCACTGTATGCCACCAGATACCGTACAAACCGAATAGAATGTATCAAAAGGTGTCAAAACCGACTCAAACCGCATTTTGAGCCATTATAAGTGAGTTTATGACTAAACTACTGCAGGGAAAACAGCGCAATATCAGTTGAAAGTTCATTACTTTTACATAACATTGAAATTAAAGCCGACTTTGCATCAAATTAACACTCCGACCCAATTCAAATCCAGCAACTTAGGTGCCTAATAGTAGTAAGGTTCACTCGCAAAAGGATTATCAACGGACCATGCCATAAATGCCACGGCTTAAGAGTGTAAGTGTGATTTACGGATTGGTCTACCTATGAACTAGGCGCACGATATAACAACAACAGCAGCATCATCACGGGCAAACAAAAGAGTCCAACTCACCGGAAGCGTCGCACATCCAATCGCGGCAGCACTTTCCGGGAACTGGAACCAGCCGCGGATTGACGCAACCGTCGGATGGGCGCACATTCTCTCGCCCACATAAAGAAACGCAACCGTAAGTGCCATTTTGGCACGAACATTGTGTCCGGCAGTCTGGACTGAACGTCTCACCGTCCTCGTAAGTTCGGTTGCCCACTTGACACGACGCACCCTTTATAGCTGCGAAAAAGACACAAATTTACTCGTTAGGAAACCACCGATAACACTAAAACGACAAACAACAAAAATTACAAACGTGCGTTCTAAAAAAAATATTTTGTGTGTACCTATGTTGCGTTTTTATTTCTTTGCTGCCCTAATAACGGTTGTGTTTTGTGCTTAAATCGTAAAATGTACGATTTTATTTTGTTTTATCTTATGCGGTTTTTTATTATACAGGGTGAAGCATTTAACGTGTGACATCCAAATATTATGAAAACAAAGCATGTGACAAAGAAACGTGTAAAACAAACATTGTTTGCATATAGGGGGAGGGGAGGTTATTTTAATGGTGCTATTTTCATTGACCTTGAAATTAATTTTCACGAAAATCGCATTGTTATATCGAAAACCATGAGTCGTAGCTGCAGTCATATTTAGAACGTTGTAGACAATTGTCTATTTAGTCAGAATCTAGTGTTATTTCATTTATTTATAACAATCCAACTAAAATAAAGATTAAAAATAATAAACAATTATAAACAAACAATGTGTCTTACACATTTGTTTGTGAGATGCTTTGTTTTTTTGGATATCTCACGTTAAATGCGTTGCCACGTATTGTTTGTTATATTTATATATTTATTTTATTCGGCCAACCGGCCAAATGACAAAAACTAGAAAAAAACAAGAAATACAAAGCATCTGATGCAGCAGGTCAACCCGAAGGCGAAATACTGAAAAATAATTAAAACTTAAAAAAAAGAAAATAAAAATTCTTTTTAAACACGCTTTAAATAGCTACGCTTTATGTGTGAATTTAGATTTATACGATCTTTGAAAAATTCGATATTCGATTTATGCGAGTTTTGAGTCATTTTAGTTTAAATTTCTACAATTTTCGATTCAATTTGTGCGAGTTTCGTTACATTGGACAATGCAGTTTTAGACTTATGCGGTTCTCACTTTATGCAATTTTTTTTGGTGCGTTAATACTATACAGTATATTATTACCATAAACACCTGTAGATTGCACTATACGTGTAATTCTCAGCTCACAAACTCACAAGTGGAGCTACGAAGCGTATAAAAAGCGTTCAAAGTTGTTGTCGTTTTTTATTGTTCTACTTGCCGATAAACTCATACTATGAATGTATTCGCGAGTGTGTTCAGGATCTAATTCCAATTATGTGAAGTCGCACGACTTCCAAAGATGAAGGGCATCAACAAGTTGACACAAAGTAACTTGACTCACTTGAGCGAGAATCTTGTGTTTATAATTCGATCGCACCGCTATGCTAAATGGTGTTTTCTTACCATTTCCGCACTAACAACAGATAGAGGCGGCTTCCTTTTTTGTTCTTGCACTTATCGCTACTGTATTTTCTACTCCATTCACTAGTGTCTACTTACGTGACAACCTGACAAGACTCTGTTTCAGTGTTGAAATACGTCTCAGAGTTACATTTCTTTTATGTATTCAAATTTATATTAATGATATTGCACTTCGCTGATATTGTATAAAATGTGTCCAACTGTGGGACACACAAAACACACAAGCTTACACTACGTTTGCTTTGGATAAAAATAATAACCTCATTTATTTTATAAACTACTGTATACAGTTAGAGTGAAATATTTATTACAAAAACCCAACCCAACAGTAGATTAGGTTTGTGTTTTTAACCTAACTTTAAAAAATACTTTATTCACTAACATATTTATCAAGGGTAAGTATACAAGTCAACTACACTAAACTCGATTATCCAAAATTTTGGTTTATCCGAGTTAGGTGAAATGTGTCATTTTAATATAAAAAACGATACATCATCAAAAATTATTTACATGGCTATGAAGTTTATCAAACAAATAATTATAAGTTAATATACATATACATATACAGTATATAATATACATATACAGTATATTATTTATTAAATGTTCACTTTTTTTTAACTTGTACAACGTTGTTGTTGGTTTTGTTTTAATACCAAATCCATTGAAATTCCGGATTATCCGAATTTTTGTTTATCCTAAATAGGCTTGGCTTCATCACATTCGAATATTCGCGTTTGTGCTGCAGTACATGTAAGTCGCTCGATTTATGCGAGAATTAAGTTTTGTGAAAACCTTGCAAAAAATAGAAAATCGCCTATACTGTACATTGTATATCGAAATTTTAATAAAATTAAAGCAAACACAATTCCTATGTGAGGCCTACACATGACATACACATTATGGAACAAAATTAGTAAGCACAGAGACGATCACAGTCGTTGCAAACTATCGCACAAAATCGCATAATAGCAAAACATTATAACCGTATTTCAATTATCTCGAAACATTTCTCATCGCATAAGTTGACAACTCCATGTTTATTAATTAGGCTTTTGCAGACTTTTAAAAGAATTTTCACTTTCGCTGTTCCATGAAATAAAAATTCTCAGCATGAACGTTGAAGTGACATAAAATTCTGAGGTCTAAAGTGATTAATGAAATGCACACCAGTGATCATTTAGTAACCGTAACTAAAATTTCTACATTCACAAAAAACAAAGTAGATTTTTTTTTCTTTTTCAGACAACTTAATTGCCATATTGTTAGAAGACACAAACTAAAGCCAACTTTTTTAGACATTATTGTGTTCTTTTTAATGAAAAAAAATTAACGTGCGTCATCGAGGTTGGATATTTTGATACGACAAGAGCCTCGGTTTACGCTTAGTCGTCAACGACTAATCCCATTAAATTAACCAGCTGCCACCATTCTAGCGTGGGATAAAAAGCAAGCACCTCCCTTACGACACGTTTTAGAAACATTCTCATGCAGATGGCAGTTTTCGAGAAGTGCCTAAGAAGAAGAAGAAGAAGAAGAGTGAAAAGGGAAGAAACACAACCCCTCCCCCTTTAAAAAAAAGCCAAACAGGAACGTCTTGTTTGTGAAAGAGATGGGATCTTAAATTACATTAGGACGCTGGGTTTTGTTTTTATCAGATAAAGTTATGCAGACGATATCAATTAATTAGACCTTGATAAGAGATGAAAGGAAAAGACGAAAGTAAGAAGGGGGGGGGGGGAGTAAAGAAAAAAAGTTAAAAAATAAAAATAAAGAGCCCATCTGCGCCTCGGAGGGAAAAACCGTAACGAAGAGTGAAAAACTCGAAATGGTGTTTGGTGGTATCTGATCAAAAAGGAGAAAAATTATCGCCGAGTGCTACGCATTCTTTAGTCATAATGAACACCTATTTTCAGGCGCAAAATTCGAGTCTTTAATTTGATAACGTCCAATCTCGAGTGACTAGGATTTTCGACTAGGTTTTAAGGTTGTACGTAACATCCATTTTATTCCCCCCTACTTTACTTTCTATTCGTCGTGGTTTGAAAAAAAAAATTGAATTAACTCTTGACGACGACATTTTACTGGAAAATTTCGGCTAGCATTTAATTTCCGATTTTCCCCGCCGCTTAGCTATCGAGGGAAATAATCCTCAAAAACCAAGCCATTAAAATAAAAATAAGACGAATTTTTAACTTAATTTTCAATTCCTCCGTTGCGAATATTTAACCGACTCGAAAAAGAAAAGAAAATAAAATTAATGGGCAACGAAGATGTGTCATTTTGGATACACGTGACAGTTTTGACTTTTACCAACTAAATCAAGTTACACCGAACGGCTTGAGAAATGAAACAGAATATTATTGTTAACCTAATTTTAAGAAAATGCAATATCCGATGATCCTTAAAAGAATGTTTCACGAAAGAAAAAATATATGTTCCACTAGTTTCGAACCGAAATATCCCTAATTTCCGTTTTAGTTATTTATTTAAAAACTTGATTCGCTCTTTTAAGGTCAATGGAATCCATATTAAAAATACGGCATGAAAAGAAATCTAAATAAACATCGTTCTTAAAAGCGGTTAGATAAGTAGCTGTCACACATTTCATTTATCATTTCTTTGGTTAAAAAAGTGACGTTTGTTCAACTCTTCAACTTGAGCCACTTTCTCAATTTATATAAAATTCGTGTTTGTTTAAAGGAAGTGAAAATTTAAAATCAACTGTAATTGTCATGTTTTTGTGTTTCAGTCAATTTTAATTTAAACATCTTACATATTTCGCACACATTAAGCGTTCCATACATTTTACACATTTTAATCTACACGCTTACATTAATCTAAATTTTTCTATTGGGAAATTCATGTTTCGTTATTCGTAAAACATAACCTACACAATTCTATACGTATAACAAGACGTCCACGGTTCATGCAAATTCCTTATATGCGATTTTTTTTTCTAATATGTCACGAGAGAGATCTCCCCAAATGCTCGTTGTACGCGATAAAATTTTGCTATTATGCAATTTTGCGCATTGTTAAAATGTGTCAAAATGCATTGTTTTATTTATTCATATGTTTATTATGAGTAGGTATATTATACAGGGTAGGGCAAAATGTTTAGTCACAACTAAATATCGCGAAAACCATTGTGATACAAAAATTTTGATTAAACTATTGTCATGTATATCAGTCATGGCTATTTATTGACGTTACCGAAAGTGACCTTTAAAATAATCTTCATAATCATCCAATTATTAACTTTTTTAATATCTATCCCACACTCCATATGCGATTTAGAAAGATGAAAGTATTCACGAAATATTGCCAACGCACCAAACAGATCGAAAATCGACCGGTAAAAACGGAAGTTACAAGCAAAAAAAGAAGGTTACAGGTGTCACAAGAAAGCAAACTTGTCGGGAAGCTGCAACAACATGGCCTATCTGACAATGGAGAAGCGGAAAAGTGGTAAAAAAAGTTGTAAAAAAACCTGTTAAACTGATGTGTGTGTTAATGCATCAGTCTAATAAGCGTTCACAAAACTTTTTCACCACTTTTCCACCGATACATTGTCAACTAAGCTATATTTGTTGTGACTGCCCCTGCTTGCTTTTCTGTCAAACCATCTTCTTTCGCCTGTAACATCCATTTTTATCGGTCGATTTTCAATATGTTTAATGCGTTGGCATTATTTCGTGAATACCTTCATCTTTTAAATCACATATGGAGTGTAGGATGAATAGAATATTAGTAGAATATTAAATAAATAAATATTTTTTTTTTAAATTTACATTTAAAGTTATTTCTGGAAACGTCATTGGAGAGTCAAAGACCGATGTACATACAATAGTTGAATCAAAATTTTCATATCATTAATGGTTTTCGCGATATTTAGTTGTGACCAAACTTTTTTGACATATTTAATGAGAACAAAAACTAAGGTAACTAAAAAAGACTTACCCTAGGTTACCTTACTTTGGTTACCTTAGTTTTTGTTCTCATTATGTATTTGAGGGTGGGGAAATTGAAGTTGATGACATATTTAGTTTTGACCAGATTTTTGTCCCACCCTGTATATTTTTGATATATTATACCGGGTGATTCAAAATTTAAGTACTATTTTGTAAAATAGCTAATAAATAAGTGCTCTTTTTTAATAAAACCGATAGATAGCATTTCGCTTTTCAGCTGTCAATTATTTTGATTTATTGTCTTTACTACAGTACGTGATGCAAAATTTTCTAAAGTCAATGTCATTTTGAATTGCATGCATTTTGACATGGCATGACACTGTCTTCAAAGACAAACAAATTAAAAGTTTCAAGAACTAACTTACATATCAGAAAGATGGCCTCGTTCAAATTATTATAAGCCAATATTATTGGCTTTATAATAATAAAAGCTTAACAACTTATTATTTCTTAAAACTATCCATGATCGGAGAGTTTTACAGTTCAATTTATTTTCTTATTTCTAATTTTCTACTCTGTATTATGTTTTGTGACCCCACCGGGTCGAGATTTAATAAAATAAATAAAAAATAAACATGAAATGTAAACCAAATTTAAGACAGAGAACAGATTGGATATGAGACGGATCGGGCATAAAATAAATTAATGCTTTTTTTGTGAAGTTTCACTAACAGGACTTTTAATTGACATTCAGAAACATGTTTTAATATGTACTGAATTTTTCAATAATTGCATAACCTAAATCCATAGAAGAATCCAAGCAGTGTAGAAAAATCTCATTTAATTGGCATTATGGACGTTCTGGACGGTATATAATGCCTGGATTCTATATTACTTGTATGTCGGTAACACATACATACATACATACATAGTATTTACTTTACAACAATGAGCGACATTGAACATCTGTCATCCAGCTTCACCGGTTATTGTTATCAATTAGGCATTGCTAACATTAGTGATCGTAATGACGATAATAATTTGTGCGGATTTTAAATATAGATTAAGAGTTGATATCCTACATGGTTTGTAATTTTTGTATTTTCTTTCCTTTTTTTTTTGTTTACACACTTGGATGTAAAATTGACAATGAAACAACAACAATAAGCGACACCACAAAGGCATGATTACTGCAAAAAAAAAAGGAAAACAAATTGATTAAAACTTCTGTTTCTCCCTTACCTTTGCAAGTGCCTGTAGTCGCCGTTTCGCTGGCATATTCGCAAACGAGGCCTTTTTCCTCGTCGCACAGATGGGTGCCATCGCACAAGTCCCCTTGTTGTCGGGCGCAGACACGGCAACAGCCGCACCCGTCCGTGATGAGATGGACGCCTTCTTGGCACGCGGGCGTGAGCGGGCATTCGCAAGGGTACGTGCAATGACTCCGGATCTGATGATGGGAAAAATAAATTGCACTCAATCAACCGACCGCCAACCTCGCCATCGACAAATGCAAATAGAATCCGAGATGAGATGCAATTTTCCAAAACCCTGCGACTGATGCGAAATCAATTCCGCGTGGCAAGGTCGGAACTACCAGAGTGACAGGTTCTTTATAGATAAATACATAGATATACATATTTTCTTTTGGTATTGTTGTTTTTAAATGAACAATACAGACTTCTCGAGCACGTCCTTGAGATGACAAAAGCACACATACACATAAAACAAAATCAATATGCGAATTAAAAAATAAAACAAATGTTAAATTTCGATTTACTGGATGTGTTTACGATATACACATCCAGTTACGGTTTCAGTTTATGCGTGTAAATGTCTGAACAGAGGTTCCCAAACTTTCCCGTCATTTTGACGGGTTATATACTAGTAATATATAAAATTACCTGTTTCTCAGTATGGTACTCTATAGTTTCTCACCAGAAAAACGGCTCTCTTAAACAATTTCAAGATTGTGGCTTATCAGTATACTGCCCAAAGTCTTTCAACTTCACTTTAAATATAACCTTTTTTGTTTTCAAAATTTTGTAGTCAAACTACAAAGTGGCCGTAAAATACTCCGGACTTTGATGTTAATGGTCACTATAAACACTGCGCGATATTGATGAAGACTATAAGACCTTGCCCCAGGAATAACTTGCAAGTCTTTCTAATGTTAATTTAATGAACAAACATTACACTTCTCACGATTAGCAAAAGAGGGGGAAGGGGTGCTTGTGAGAAAATTCTTTCGTCAATCGATGAAAAGCATTTTCCATTATGTTTCAACGGGAAAATTCATTATACGTTCCAAGGTATTTTGCCTCTAAACTACTATATACTAAGTTGTTGAAACTAAACTAGGTTGTCGTTGTAGAAAACGATAATTACAATAACCGCTTATTAACAAACAAAGCTGTGTATACTGTATATACAAGGAACCGTTGATTTATGCGAGTTTCATAAATTAGATTTCGCTATCATGCGACGAAAATAAAATCCTCTCAAATATTTATGCTAGGAAACATTTACGAAATTTTTTTACTAATATGCGATTTTGGGTGTTGGTGAATAAGTGACAACAGTCTTACAACTGCGAGTTTACTTCCACAATGTGAAAACAAATGAAGGGCCTGGTGTAAGAGGGTGGTAACATTTTTACAATCTCGAGGAAAACGCGTTTAAAGATCTGAATTCACCTTGCTATCTATGAGCTACTTCACACTTCTTGCATTAATATCTTTGCATATATTGTTGTTTTGTTCAAAATTCTGCGTCAGAAAGGTAGAATTGCACCTACCACATTCTAAAGTGTTTCTAGGTCATTTTTGACAAAAATGTTACTAAACACTCTTTTACACCAGGCTCTTCAAGCATACAAGTAATTGTTTTTTTTTTACAAAACAAGAACATTAAAAATGATTTTTAAGCATACTTTTTTATATACTGTCATATACAGATATACTGTACCGTATGTACAAACATAATGTAAAGTATCCATTTTAATTTCTGCATGTTTCGATCCATGCGAATCATGCATCCATGCATGCATTTTTTGAGTAATTCGATATTGAATTTATGCGTGTTTTGAGTAATTCCATTTTTGATTTCTGCACTTTATTTATATAAGCGACCTTTTTTTTACATTGGACTTAGTGCGTTTTTTTATTTATGCAAAGAACTAAGGCCGTTCTCGTTTTATGCGGTTTTTTTTGGGTACATTGGACTATACAATACATTCTCATAAACGACTGTAGATGACAGTATACGTTCAATTCCCAGTTCACTCACACCACAAGTGAGGCTAATATAAAGAGTATAAAAACAACCAATTAACGATTAAAATACCTACTTCATAACTATAACATTATATACTCTAGTTAAAGTACTTTAGAACGAAAAATTAGCAACATTCCCCTCTTCTACAGCTAGCACTTCTCCATTTTTGATAGGAGTTAATTGAAGGTGTTTCGGTTAAAAGCTTATGAAGAAAGCTTTGAGAGGTAAATGCATTTTCGAGCACCACACACACACTATCGCCTTTCATTTAAAGCAGGAAAAAAATGAGAGAAAGAGAAAGTCTGCAAATTCTTGCCGGAAGCCCAATCTCGAGTCCGGAATCTTATAAAGAAAAACCAATTTCGTTCAATTTCGAGTAATTCCGTGGCGAGCGAGCGATAAAAGTCCCATATATACGCGTCTATAAACTAGCCCATCCTCCCCCGACCTGACTTATAGGCAATTAAATCGACTTCAAAACATCACTACTGGGCTTCGAAAAGTAGCAATCAACACCCAGCGCCAGGTCGTATTAGCCATCATCAACTTTTCGACCAATGACGATCACGCTTTATAAACTCGATCGAATGATACTGAGTGACGATGGGTTCGCGTTCAATTCGCGCTGATTTAGAATGTAGTAAACTGATTTTAGAATGTACTAAACCACCCCCTTCCATATAACGCGTCAGAGGTTACCGTACACTTTGACAGCGGTGTTAAACATTAAACTAGCTTTTCAACAGCGTTGAATACCTTTGAAATCGGCGGCGAATTTTATTGGTCCTGCAAAAATATCCTCACACACATGTTTGGTGACTTCTACGTTTAGTTTAAATTTATTTTAGTATCTTTACGCAGTGTAATGAAATTGAACTCAGCTTTTATGTACGCTTTCTGCAAAAGGTGAATTCCGTATAAATTTTGCACCAAGTACCTGCTAACCCTAAAACCATCTATTTTTCACATGATTCAAATAAAATATATGAATAATGAATTAAAAAAATTCTGTATTGTTAAAACTGACTTTTCAGTTCCAGTCGAAGTCAATGACGATAAGGGAAGGAGTATATTGGGAAGGAGTCATAAGGATATTGAAAAGGAGTGGGGTCTAAAAACCCTTTTGTTACCTCGATTAGATCTTAAGATGTAACTGTGCGAAATTTGGTCATGATCGGTCGAAGGGTGTATGAGTGTATAGCGAACAGACAAACAGACAACAAACAAACATACAGACAAACTTCCTTTTTTTATATATATTAGAAATCATAGTATATTTTTGCTTGTTTTAATTAATCTAAACTAGTATCTGTATCCACAGTCATGTGGTGCTTTCATACCGGTAGCTGTTGTTTAATGCACAAGTACCCATATCATTAGTTGAAAGATTTTCCGCAACTGCAGTCGGACTTGTTAAAAACGATAAAAAATAATGAAATATTTTCTATTCGTTTTTCAAATTGAGATTCTATTAATTGTTACACAAGACAACTGTGATATTTTAATCCTGGCAGACGCCATTTTTCTTCTGCTCCCATCATTATGACGCATCGTCTGCATGCAAATAATAACAACCCAGCGAACGTGTAAGACTCAGTGCGTTTATTATTTTTTTCTTAGCGTTTCATTTCTGTTATATTTTTTTTTTCAAGAAAACAAACAACAACAAAGTTAAGAAAACTAAACATAAAAAATTCCAACTTAAGCGGGCATCACAAATCTTGCTTTAAATTACAAAAGTACACAAAACTGTGAAACTCAAACAAAAAAAGCACCATCAACATAAATGTTGAGTAAGATTCCAACACCTTTCGTGTTTTGCAAGTCGTTCTAATTAAACCTATCTCGGTAACGGTTCTCGGTTTTCGGGGCGGAAACAAATGAAATGTTGCACACGAGTTAACTCATCAATAATCCTCTGTAATTAACACATTCCAGAAACGAGCAAACGAAATCGTTTGTGTTAGAACTGTGCAAGCAGCTATTACAAACTAATCTGACATTTCTACGGGGAACACGACGAATTAGTTCATTGTGTTTATTATTTCATTATCTTTTTAGTATCATTTTGTTTTCTATTTTTTTTCATTATTTCCTTAATTAAAGCTACCACCGACAAATGAATAATGAAAATGACGTTACTAAAAATACTAATGATCTACATTTATGCACACCTGAAAACAAGATTAATATTTAGCTACACAGGTGATTCCTGTTATTCAAAGGCACTTTGATTTTCTTCAAATTGATAGCCAGCATTTACACTAAATGCTGGATGTCAAGTTGGAATTTTTTGTTATTTGTGTTCTTCAGGATATGAAAATTTCGATATGTGCGATTTGAAATTTTTCTACACAGAACGCGACTCTCGAAAACATCAAAGCCTATATTGACAGAAATGAACCCTGAACTACACCATTACTAGATAAAGCTTTATTGATGCATCTCGGTCAATTTGAAAGTAACGATTTGATAGATTAACCGGCAAAAGTCACAGGCATATCCTTTGACAATTCCCAAAAAATCAAGTTGTCACTTATGACCAATTATAATCTCAATTCGATCACAGAGAATTTATTTCAATTCAAACACAACTCTTATCAGCAAAATTTAAAAATGAATCATCTTTACAGGTGATAATAATAATAATAATAATAATAATAAGTTTATTGCATTCAATTTGAATAATTTGATCTCAAACTGTGATCTCAAACCTTCACAAAGATTCCTCAAACAAACCTTCATAATCAATCAGGTAAACTATCATAACCTATAACCCCCCCCCCGTTTTCTCTTTTACACACACAAAACCTATTGACCTTTATATAAAGAAACCAAGTAGAATTTTGGTCACTTCATCTCTTTTCGAGTCAATATAGCTCTGAGACTGAAGTGGCGGTATTTTTTGTCTCTCTCTCTCTCTCTCTCTCTCTCTCTCTCTCTCTCTCTCTCTCACTCTCTCTCTCTCTCTCTCTCTCTCTCTCTCTCTCTCTCTCTCTCTCTCTTTTCCCAAAATAATCAAACACAAGGAAAGAGGAAGAAGAAGAAGAAAAAATTTCTACAAGTCTATTTTCTCTTCCCTAATTCTACCCAGATTGCAATCACCAAAATTGGTAGAGAAAAGCTTCTCCTTTTGGAGTTTTCTTTTCCACTTTCATTCTTTTAGATTAGAAATCTTGCAAAAGAGATTCCTAATTATATTTGAAAAAAAAATTTCAGAAATAAGAATAAATGAAAAAAAAAAAAAGAGTTATGATATGTCCAACAAAATTTGGATAAACTTTAGTCCAAAGAATTTCTGCATAAAAACTAGGTTACAGGTATACAGCTTTCGATTTTGTAAAGGAAAATAACAGAGCCTAAATACTGGCGGAAATTAAATTTTCGCCATTATGCAACTTTGGTTAACCATTATGTTTATTTATTCATTTTATTTTTATTTTCAAAATTTTACACTCCATACGGAGTAAATCATATACTATGCTATACTATGCTATACTATGCTATACTATGCTATGCTATGCTGTTCGGTTGACTAACCGAACCTTGGCTTCCACAAGCGCCACCGACTGTGAGCATTAGTGGATGATCCAAGAGTCGCTCATTTATATCGCATATTAGCGAAATTTGTTTTTCATTTCCGGCAGTACAGGAGCATATTTTTTCCCCACAAAATGAAAAACTCAAACATCTACTTTTAATGCAGAAATTTCATGGGTCATATACAGATATACTCCATTATAACGGCGGGTTAGAGACGAAAGTATCGCCTTAGATCGAAAAGCGCCGTAGATGGAATCACAGTCTTTTTAACTTGTCAATGCGTAGTCCAAAATCGTACGCAAACGTGTGTTGGTGGTAGAAAGTTGGATACTCTGGTGTTAAAGTCTTGTTTAACACTATTACGTATTTCGACATGTCATCGAACGGTTGTAACATCAGTGGGTAGTAACATTTTTTTCACAAAATATCGATATTTTGTCGCTAAAATATCGATTGTTGTGGAGCCGTTATAGTGAATCGCCATAAATCGAAGTGCCGTAAATTGGGATATACCTGTACCACCAAACGTTTGTCTTTATTTTCATAAATAACACATTTAAATAAAATTAAAAAATATTATTGAGAAATAGATTGAAACAAAAATTGGAATTCTGAATTGTCATTTCTGTTTTTGTTTTTTGGAACAAAACTAGTTGAAACGATATTTCAACACAATTGTTCTATTTCGACACTCTCTGGCGCGGATTTTCTAAAACAACGTTTTAACCGTTTTTTCGTTGGGGGTAAACCCCGAATCATCGCATTCCAATATTTCACCACCAATTTAGGACAACAGGTGACAAGAACCAATAAATTGCCAAGTTATTTACGGCGAAATGTTTGGGATGATGTTCGAGCCACAAAAATTACTTGTTTCCTCCACAAAAAACGGGGAGAAAAAGAAAACAAAAAAACAAACTGGTTGGGACAATTTTATTTTCGTGGTGGCATTGAAGTCGAACGAAAAATTTTGCACAAAACCAAAAATAACTACAGACGCTCGACGAAAAACGTCAAAAAAGTATAACAACACACAACTTCTCGAAGAGAAAGAAAATCAACCGAACAACAAAAAATTCGACCAAGGGAGCAATCGAGACAGAAGTAGAAGACAAAAAAAAAAACCATTTTCCCATGTCTAGGGTCCAAGAAACCACGCCTCGGCGTTACCTGCCAGGAATAGGGAACTTAATTATCTGGCAGGTAGAACTCCCTCTGGCCAAGGCAAATCAATAGCAATCAGGAAGTTGCCCATTAGAAGCTCGGGTGACGTGAATGCAGAGTGCGTGGGCGGCAGAGATCGCCTTCCCAAATGTTTCCACGGTGGGCCCCAAAAGTGTGCGCCAAGTAGCCAAAGGGTTCAAACTGAGTCGGTTCGGAGCGGACCCATTAACGAACGACGACACAACACAACACACCCATGTGCCAATTCAATTTGCTTTTTTATTTTGTTTTCTGTTTTCTAAAAAAAGATGCGCACGCCGAGATAAGCAAAACGTAAGCAAAACGTCTTTCTCCTGAGAAGATGATTGTTTCTTCCATCACCGTGATTGTCGACAACAAAAAATAAAATATAACCTTGGAGAAAGTAAAACTGTAAAATGCATAATGTGCTATAAAAGATAACTACGAAACATTAAATTGGAATTGAAACAACAAAAGCAACATGATTTTGTTGTAACACATCCTGTGATACAGAAAACAAGGTGTTGGCCTTGTAAGTGTACAAAATCGTTTCATTTGAAACTATGTACTTTATTTGAAGTTTTAGTAGTAATAGCATCGGCGTGTAAAATTTTTTTTCTACATTTTAGACAAAAACAATGTAAACTATATATTCACTAGCGGAGCCCACTGTACCGTACATATAAGTCAATTTTTGCTTGTCATACAAGATAAACTAATATAAAACTGTTTACGATTTGCCATTATTAAAATGAATATACACAGTGAAACTATCTCAATCCCACATCTCAGTACCAAACATTTATATAAATTTACAAAACTGAATATGAAACACAAGCAAAGTATAAAATATTGCAGGCAATGTATAGAAAGCAGGTATTCTATAGAATGCCTAACTACTTTTTTGCAAAATAACATTTTGCATACAGCTGTTTAGGTTAGTTAAAGTCCATCGACATTTTCTTTAAAAAAAAACATTTGGTTTTAAATTTAGGCCTAGATTTAACCCTTACCCAAATTCTTGTATAACTATTTCAATGTTAATTTTATAAACCAGGATTGGCATTCTATAGAATGCTTTTCATTCATTTTATGACTAGCAGTCTATATAATTTAATACAGTGCCAGTAACACGTATACTGTATAAACACTGAATATGTATAAAGTATATTAATAAACAATGTATGTGTACACATACTGTATATAAAGTGCACAAAGTTTACAGATAACTGTGCACTCAACTGTGTGAATCTCCGACTGTGTATAAAGTATAATGTGTACAGTATTCACTAATTTTACATGTTGGTTACGTATGTGTGTCTACACAAACACGTAAATTACTCAGCTATTTGACACTAATTAATATAATTTGTGATATAAAAATGTGAAAATACCAATGTAATGATCTGCAAGACGCAAGTTAGGTTCGCATTCGAGTACTTTCTGTTTACAAAAAGAACTTCAATTTCTACCTCATTCACTGATAGGTTAAATTTTCTCCTTCCAATCACACTATTCCAAGAATAAATAGAAAGCGAAAAAAAAAATAAAATAAAGAAAAAAAAAAAGGGGGAGTACTAACAACTTTCTCTACTTTTCCAATCCGTCGACAACTGTCGAAGTAGTTTGTTTAAGAGTATGGAAATCTAAGAAGGAAAAAAAATAAGAAAAAGCTGCGGATTTACCTACCGAAAAAAAAAATAGAAAAACGAAAATGTAAAAAAAAAAATAAAATAAAGTAGTGATGGTGGTGGGTGAGAAAACATACAAAAATGCGACCTTTTCATAAGGGTAGAGAAAAAAAAAGAAGAATGTCGCGGAATCGAGTAGTAAAAGCTGCATTTGCCTAAGACGAACGCTACAGCACAACCTCCTGCCAGTTAATGGAGACCATTTCCGTCTGCGAATCGTAAACGCCGAGCAGCTGATGGAAGAAGCTTCGGTCTTTTGTCTACAATGTTCAGTTCGAAATGTAGATTCAGCGATCGATGTTCGCAACATCCCGAGCGCTCATTTCAATCACTTCACTCAACTGTTCTACTACTAGTTGTCCCCGAACAAAAAAATCAAAAACATAGGAGGTAGTGAAACATGCCAGCTCTTAATACTAAACCCTCTTCCATCTTTTTTTTTTCTTTCAAACCAAAGAAAATAGGAAAAAAAAGCCAACATAAGCAATGAAAAGCAACAACAACCAACGAGAAAGATTAAACTCACGACACAAAAACGAAAAATAAAGAAAAAACCGAAAGGTGAAGGAAAAGAGAACTAAGCTTTTAGCTCAAAACTTGCTTTTCTATCTCCTCGTTTCATTTCATTTCCGACTATAATCTCTTTTAATATATCGATTTTCCCTATAAGCAACGATACAAAACGATGGTATTATCTAAGTTGCTGAATGGAAAGAATCACATTATTTTGGTTTACTAACAGTCCTAGAATAGATAGAAATTTACACTAAACAACACACACATCATATCTTATTTTCATTGAATATCAGTAGATGTAATTATTTCACAGTTGTATTGGTCATATTCAGTGGATGTATACTGAGTGATTAAGAACAACTATTTCCAGTGTTCTTTTCTAAAAAAGAAAGTTATGCGGTACCCAAGATCAACATCAATACGAATATCGATAGATTAACGGTGAAAAGAATCGATAAAATAGCGATAAAAACAAAAAGTTAAAGTATTTACCCCAATAAAAGACTAACCTGTTCCTCCTCTTTTTTCCTCCTCCTGTTCCTCCTCACTAGCTATGGTGACGCCACCGCATGTGTGAAAATGTCAAAATTTAAACCGAATACTTTAACGAATATTGTAAAGCAATATGAGTTAAAAAAATAAATGAATGTAACGAATGTTGCAAAGCAACATGAGTTCAAACAATGAATTGCATAATGAAACAGACTTTTCCGTCATTTTTGGCTATTTACTAGTGTGTGTGTGTGTATCCTTGTATACGTTGACAAAGAGCACTGATTCCTAAGTTTCAGAGTTGATAAAGAGCATGTAATGAAACATCTTTTAATAATAAACTGTAGTTCGGAAATACTTCCGTGACGAAAGACAACGAAAGTACGGAATTCTTATGACGTATACTGGATGCGTGGTTCCCAGAACTCTTTGCATAAGTAGTTCGGTATTGATCTTCATATATACCTACACATGACGTAGCCTACCACTACGATAGTAGTACGTCATGACCTACATCGAACAAATAATATACAAAGTTAAAAAAAAATAGCATAAGAAATTAAGGAGATATAGGTCCTTTTAAATTCAATTGCACCGTTCACATATGTTTCTGTTTATAACAAAAATAGATTCGCAGTCTTAGTTATAGTTGCCAATACTAAGAAGATAAGCGTGATTTCAGGAGATATGCGTGATTTCAATTCAGTCGCGTCTTTTACATACATTTCTACATCCGAGATTGTGTGAATTGGAACAGTTTTGACGCAGTGATTGGTAGTGATTTGATAACTGTCAATATCAGTCATGATTTTCTGTTTCAATGACCAAATCATCAGTATTCATTATCATCGACTCATACATCATAGCACACGTCCAACTGGACTTATTCTTCTGCAGCTTTCTCTGTCACCATCAATGTCTTCATCATCGACACTAATCTGGACAATAACAAAAGATGATCACTTAAGATCAAGCAATTCACTCTTGTCTTGGGTTCATCGATAGCAAGTGCTATCTTCATCTTTCTTGTGTTTTCGGTCCAGGTACACGAGTCATACAGGTATCCACTAAGTCGGACAATTTTATTTTGTCGTCGAGTATTTGTACCTCTGAGATTCCGCGCATATTTTACAAATCAGAAACGTCAATGCCATATATTGGTGCCGTCAGAATTTGCATACCCTGTGGGAATGCGAAAAACTAAAGGTGAATCATCAATATTGTCTCTAAATGTAGTTGTTGATCAACAATTTTATTTCAAATTAACATTTAATAAATTCATACGAAAAAAAAACTTTTTAAACCTTTTTTATTTGACTTGCTTTGAGGTTGAAATGATTTAACACATTTGAGCTCTTATTTACGGTAAACTCCCGATGACCAAGAGAGCTGAAATTTTGAACATAGACTGAAGTTGTGAAACATTTTATGTTTTTTTAATTTACTATCTACGTATAGTGTAATATAGCATTACGTAAGAAGCCATTCATTGTTGAGAGTATAAAATCGATCCATCTATAAATAAACACTTAACATATTTTAGCCAAAAATATATTTCCACGTGTTTATTTCAGTTAATTACAAGGTTGTAAAAGAGATTATCAGAAAAACAGTTTTTAATTATATAGGCTACTTGTTTCTGCTGGTAGGTAGGGATATGAAAAACCAAACAAGTGGAAAAAGAGCACACAATGTAATTTCTTCATTTTCATAAAAGGTTCACGCTGGGCAATATAGATTTGTTTCATTTGTATGTAAAGATATTCCCGTAGTGAACTAACCCTTCCCCCATGGACATAGGATTAAATTATATGTTCGGTTTGAGAAAATCGAATTTATTCAATTTAATTTTTTTTTTTAAATTTTATTTGATATATCCTTTAGGGACAAAATTTAAATGAAATAAAACACCATCAAACAACAGTAAATAAAATGAGGTTGGCACAACAGTAGCACAGTCAAACAAAATCCCATAAAAATACAAAACGTCAACAAAACAATAAAAAATACAACTTATATGTGAATCGAAATCTTAATTGAAGGGCCTGGTGTAAATAGGTGTTAAATAACATTTTTTTTACAATTTCGAGAAAAACGCGTTGAAAGATCTGAACTTGCCTTGTTGTCTATGGGCTACTTCAAAGTTCTTGCTTTTGGATCTTTGCACATATATTTGTTGTGTTGAAAATTATGCGTTGGGGATTGCACCTAACACATTCTAAAATGCTTCTAGGTCAGTTTTGACAAAAACTTAACTTAATACCTTTTTATACCAGGCCCTTCAATACGTCTCAACCTAGTGGCTGATCATCGGTCACCTATCACTGTTTTTCCTATGCCCCTCAAAATATAATCATGATCAAGTATATAGTAAATTATATGATACATTCGAAAATCTTTTATTCAAACACCAGATTTAGAGAACACTACACAGAATGCAAATATTAACAAAATGCAAATAATACACTTGTGAATTTCTATTGCGGGAACGTTCATGAAATTGGTCTTACCCAAATTCCATAAACTTAATATTACCAGATAGAGATTTAGTGGTGTGCAGTATAACGTTCGTTGTTCGATTCAACGGCAATTTGAGCAATGCAAACTTCTAGAATGCGTTATCGCAAGGCAAGCACTTGAGATACGGTGGACGAACGAAACGTCTATTGTCTATGAAACTGTCACATATCGGCGAATCTGCTAGACAATTTACAATCCTAATTTTCCTAATCTGCACCCATCTTGAAAAGAGGGTGGCGCGTTGGTCCTACTTTCAGTGTCAATTTCCAACACCAACTTTTCTAGTAAAATGCTCAAACTTGAAAATCTTTAGCGTGCATCAGGCGCATTTTAAGGGTCATAACAAATTTAATGGCTGCCAGCTTCCAACGCCATTGAACATTAAAATACGTTCTGATTCCCATTAAAATAAATTAAAGCTTGGCTGTGGTGCACACGATTCACCAATGTTTTATTCACTTCTTTGCCTAGGGCTTATCAAGTCATCTTATCCTCGAGCAACTAAAGCCGCCAAATAAAATATTTCATCTAAACTTAACTACTACTGCCACGTATGGATGAAACTACAATATTTACGGCCAATTTAAAATTGACATTGTACGCCGCCGCCATGCTTTTACAGGCCCAAAGGCTGGGCCCCTTTTTGCAGGTCTTAATTTAATAAAAATATTGTTAACAATAACGACTTATATCCTTTTATTTTTCTATGCAAAAACATTTCGTTGACCAAAAAAAAAAAGAACCCCGAATAAATTAAATCACACGCATACAACTGTATAATACGAAGCCGTAGTGTAAATTGGATTAAGGAAGGATTATGATTACCGTTTGAAACTCGTAAACATGGAGATTTATTGCATTTTAACACGCAGAGAACAAAACCAAGCCTTAACTTACACATCATAATTAAACAAATCTTCAAAGGCATCAAACGCGAAATGAATTTCGTGTAATAGTGTTAAATAACTTTAAATTTTTACCCGTCACTGCAATTTCATGGTTAAAATCTTCTTACAAGTATATATCCAAATAAACACCCAATACTTTCAAAAACTCCAGAATGATTTACACACAAAATCAAACCTATATATCATACTTTATCACCAAAGTGGCTATTTCATGAAAACTAAGATAAAATTTCAACTATCGTACTTAATAAAAGTGTGAAATAGCTAGTAAATGTACAGTACGGTACGGTACTAACAAACACTTGAACAAGTAACTAGAGACCACTAGAGTATACAGTACTTTAAAAAAGAAGCTGTAAAATATTTGTTACAATACATACAATAATCAATAACATATTAAGTTGAACATCGGCTCCTGCGAATTATCTACTAGAGAACTAGGGCCTAGTTCATCGTCTAACGTACGTCACATTTCAGTTAATTGTGCATTAAGAATATAGTTTTCTAAGATTATGTAGTCACATTTCGACGGTTTCACACTTCAGCTAAGTAAATTATGATTCAAGCTTTTCAGGTAACATAATTTTGTGCTCCGTACCGTTTTCACTGAAAACGGTTGCTTGGTAAACTCATTGAGAAAATAGAGAAATGATGAAAAAGCTAGGAGTGACAAAGAAGAAATGGAGTGAGATAAAATTAACCAAATAATCTGTTTCTTACATTACTGTAGCTTTGTTTTGAAAGAAATGTCTGTGTGGAAAAAAATCGAATTTTGTGATGCGATCATTGCAGAAATTTTATTTCTGTTGGACTGCTGAACATGAAGCAAATGCATTTTTTATGGACACTTTTAACATATAAATGAGAAATGACGACTATGGCCGTAGATATAATTCTATGATTTCTGTTAAAAACCTTCACTTATAAAGACTCAAATATATTCAACAAAGCTCGTTCTGTTGCTTCGGAACTGATAAAAGTGTTAAAATCAAAAATCGACCTATGTATAAAGATCGTTTAGATTAAAGTCAAGCCTATGAAATGATTACATTTAAATCACCGAAGTGGTACTATCCAGTGTATAATCCCTTCTCAACATACTGTAGATTAGAGTGCCATAACAATAACCTTGATGATAATCGTGAAGAAAACTTTGGAACACCAAAGTTTGAGAAATCAAATCTCTCATATCGTACGGAAAGCTTAATTACTTTCAGTGCAATAGTAAAACAATTTTACTAAAATAATTTAATAAAAATATATTCCGTATTCAATTAACTGATAGAGACTGTATAGCAAAAAAATAATCTCTGAGAAATCTAATAATTTAAAAACGCGATAAGCAGCATTACTAAAAAAATTGAATGGTAAGTGAATTAAAGATCAGAAGGCACAAGAAACCTTAAGAAGATATCATCGACATATCCATTCGAAATTCGCATCCCAAATTGTCTCATCCATTTTGAACTTCACTATCAGAGTAAGAACTACACAGTGTGTGAAATTCAATTAGGCAGAACTAGCTTCCTTGGCCTCGACTTTGACGAGATGCCTTAAAATTACTCTTAAGCAGCAAAAGTCGGAATGACAAAAGAAAAGACAGCAAAAAAAAAAAAAAAACATAAAACAAAAAAAAAAAATAACTGGCTTTTAACTGGATTTCTCTAGTATTCTATTCTTTCTTTGTCAGTCGAGGGTCGAGTGCCAAGTCACCCACTTATTTTTGAGAGATCTGCTCTTCTTATCACAGAGCGTCATGCCTTTCATCAATTGCTTCACGTCAACAAAGTTTACCATAGCTTCAATGTAATAAATTTGCCCGAGAAAAGAACTCAAGTGTCGCATCAGCAACAACGCAATATTTTCCAAAAATAATTGTCACCCCTTGCTTCACGATGCATTCTTTGTAGTAGCTGGAGCAGCTACTACAGAAGCATGTTGTGAATAATACAGAAAAACAAGAGACGCACACACACAACACAAAAAAACAAAAAAAAATTGCACATAACCAGCCATTCGTCTACAAAATTATATTATCACTTATTACCATTAATTTTTCCCTCACCCCGTTGAGAATCGGAATTGATAAAGTGTTATTTGCACAACCTGATACTCCACACAAGCCACTTGCGATAATAAGTAATACGATACGAACATAACGATTAATAAGAGCTCCCAAGATAACGAACAAGAGCCATCTAACGTGCATTTAAAAAGAAAATCTCCAACGTTCGCAAAAATATTCAACTAAACAAGCCAACTCCAGCTAACGTTATCGATTAAATATTGTATACAAATAAAATCATTATATCAACGTCGACGACGAACTAATTAATAGATTCAGAAAATATTTTTATACATGAAGCGTAATGATGTTTTTCAACTAAAAACTTATTATTTTATTTCGAAATTAAATATATGTTTTATGTTTTATTACACAATCCCTAAGATCACAATACAGAAAAAAAAACAATAAAAAGAATATATATATATTTATACCATCGGTTCTTAACCTGTGGTTCGCGAACTCTTACTTATAAATTTTTATATTTAAAATAGAAATAAATCATACACTGAAATAAATAAATAAATAAATAAACAAATAAAATGCCAGTCTTTTTCGTAGGCCAAAATAAATTTTGGGAGTCCGCGACAACAAAAAATCTTCAAATTTCGAGGGTCCGTGGTAAAGAAAAGATTAGGAACCATTGATTTATACTATTAATCTATATCTCAATTACAATTATGCTACTATTAAAAAAAATATTAACCAATACCTTACACATTATTTTTTGTATCAAAAGATCATAATGTGTTAGAAACTATTGCATTATCAGACCAAACATGGTCTTCTAGTGACTAGAAGATCTACGTAGTTCTCTACATGTTCCACAAATGCACACTAAGCATTCAGCGAATGTGCAATTATAAACATCCTCATGCCTATCTCACATGGGACCAGTAATCAGACCATGCAGCGAAAAAACGCTAAACGTGATTAAGATGACACGGTCTAATTTCATAAAATTTTATAAAAATGACTGCAAGTAAATTTTAACCGCTAGAGGCCACATTTGAAAACGTGAACCACATTTACTGTTTGCTTTACTCCAACCCGTAAACTTGTTAAAAACGGGTAGTTTAACTGACAATTCCAATCAAACACAATTCCAAATTGCATTCAAATTAAATATTATAATTCAAAAGATTAAAAACAAATAATTGGTAGATCAGATCATTTGAAGTTGAATAAAATTCATGTAAACGAATAATTTAGTCTTCACTTATTGTGACACTTCATTTCAAATTTAAGTTTACGATATAGAAAATTTTTAATCTAGACTTCAATATCCAGGATCCGCGTTTCATTTCGAACACTTAAATTAAAATTGGATTTTTTTCTCGACAAACTGAAAACATATAAATAAAAAAGCTAGAAGAAGGAACCACGACAACACTTATGGAACAGACTTCTGGCAAATGGTTCTGGTTGGAATATCTCCAAATGTGAAACACCATGTCTAAGCAGTCACATCGCCAATATATGAACTGGAAGCTTATATTCACGCTATTCCTACAGGTGTCTATTATGTTGCAAAGCTGACAAACGACGTTGAAATGTAGTCAACTCATCATAAATGCTTGTCATCATTCGTTTATATTCTTTGGAACTAAAAATAACTTAAGTTTTCTGACAAACTACTTTTGCCGCGAAAGTGTTTCAGCGAAGTATTGCAGAGAAGCGTAATGTGAGGTGCTTTTTAGGCGAGTTGAATATTTGGGAATCATTTCTCTTATCCCACAATTAAACATTAGCTTTTTTCTTTTTAAAAAAAAAATTAAATTAATGTAGTAAATTAAAAAAGTCATTTTCCCAATGTCATCTAGCTAACGAATGATGAAATTTAAAAAAATAATAATAATCTTGTCCTTGAGAATAAGCTTTCAAAGAGCTTTTTTTTAACCTCAATTTTTCACATCATTCCATAGCCATTTTCACTACACAAGCAAGACATATAAGAGGGGTGTAATAATAAAGTACACTAATGACGAAAGGGGGGCGGGGACACCTTGGATAGTATGTAAAGGTGTAATGTATTGGTCAAATAGGCGGGGGGAGGGGTGATAGTACAATATTTCCATGTGGCCTAATGCACCCTCGTTAATACGAAGTTGTAGTATACGAGTCGCACCAACCAAGGGCTTTGAAAATGGCAGGAGGGAAAATTTACCTTTTAATCTAACAAATTCTTTTGCCATGCGTGTTGGCCCGCTGGGCTGGGAGCCCTTCATGTCGGGGATCAATGAAGGAGGAGCGGCAGCGCTGTCTCGAGGTTTTCGAACCACCGACGCCTACTACTGGCAACAGTAGTCGTCGGCCATGCTTAGCTACTACTAGCGCCTTTGTCGTGCCTCGGCAGCCTGCCGCTAGAGGAGAGCGCAGCGATGACGTTGAGCGACGATGACGCAGTGGTACCGGCGTGTCCTTGCGCGTCGTCAAAGAGTCCGTCCCAAAGCGGGTCGAAAATCCAAGTTCGATCCGCCCAAAAAATGGCAAAACCTGTCCCCCCGGGCTGGGCGTGGGCCTCGCGAATCGTTAATCGCACCCCTCGTCAAGCATGCGCGTGCAAGTCGAGCGTTTAAGCAGTGAAAAAAGCTCGGCGGCCGGCGCACTACACTCTATTAGCGCCTTGATAAAGTCGGGCGGTGGAGTGGCTCTTTTAGCGGCTTCAATTTCTTCCGCACCATCATCAAATCCTACCCTGTTCAATCCCTGCATCTTGTCCCGAAAGATCCCCAAGAACCAACCCTGGTCCCGCCAAACCCAATCCAGCCCTTCCTTCAACATACCAAGGTACGTCCGACTAGTTTTCCTTGCACTCTGTTTGCGTTTGTGACGAGGAGCTCTGCTGTCTCCCCTTTACGGTTCGAGCCACACTGTCGTAGGCCTATCTCGCTAGCAACTGACCTAGCCTTTGCTTGCTGCTGCTGCTTCTACTGCTGTTGCCTCACTTCCATTGTGTGTGTGCGTGTGCTGCTGCTGCTCTCGCTCTGTCGACTACTCTGCCTTGCTCTATAGACTTGTTTTGTTTAGTCGTGTCGTCGACGCTATGCTTTCCCGTTCACTAACATGTGTCAGCCGTCGTTGTTGTCGTTGTAAGTGGGGAAGTTGTTGTTCTTCTTCCGTGTGGATATCGGTGCCGCTCGCCTGCCGCTGCTGAGTTGTTGCCGGACGGACGGATTCTTTTTGCCCGGAAAACCTGCCTGCGGCGAGCCCTTCATCTCCTACACTACTACTATTACTACTACTGCTACTACTACTCCTACGTACGAAAATCACTCGCACACTGCATTTACAAAAATTCAACATGCAGCTGATTTTTGCCTGTGTAAGACGCTTGGATTTCTACTTCTCACACTTAATAGCACGCGCGTACTATACCGCTGTTGTTGCCGCCGCCGCTGTTTTCTAGTACAACTAGTACTACTACTACTACTACCACCAAAAACCACCATCCTCCAACCACTGCCTCATGAAAAGTACGTACAAGTACTACAACTGCTTTCGAGACACACGCTCGGATACACCGAACTGTCTCGTACAAGCAAGGGCTTCTTTAGCAGCTCCCAACATCATTTTTCCCATGATGATGAGATGTCGCCTCTTCCGTATGGTTTTCGATGCGTGGCATTGTGAATGTCGGGAGGCCTTCACCTCGACGACACCTTCGAAGAGCTGCGAAGAAGTAACGTCGAACCATTACGGGCCGGTTTCGACCGTCCAAAGGCCACGTCGCACTTGATTCTGCTTTACGTAATTGGATTACGATGAGTGCACACGGTGGCTTGTTCACCGGCTGTGTACCGATCAACATAACAAAAAAATATATATATATATATATATTTATCCGCGTGTCCCACACGTTGAAAAAAATCTGCGACTTCCTTTAGAATGTTACATAGTTTTAAGACACCGTCGTGTCTAGGCGTGTGCTTTATTTTTCTACTTGAATGATTCGCATAAAGTAAAGCTGCAAGTCAGGTTGCCCTGTCGTGTCGTCGCTTAAAACTGCTGTACGGCTTTGTATCCATATCGATTGACAAGTTATCATAACAAAATATCTTATCAAAATTGAACAAACTTTGGTTTATTCCAACCAAATCTCGATCTAGTTTTTTTTTCCCCTAAATCATTTGATACTCTATGGAGGGGGGGGGGGTTAGCTTGTTGGTTTTTTAATTTAATTTTTAGCTGTAGATTGATTACAACATTGGTCCTAATTTTTCAACCTTTATTACGATAGTTAATATCTTAAATTCCCTTCATAAACCTTTTCATGTTTCCTGTGTAAGAATTGATCTTATTGTCCTTGACAACAAAATAAAACTCTATACTGGTTTATGAACTAGCTTAGCAATTGTTCGCTCTGCTGTGAAGTTCCTGAGAATAGCCCACGAGCCATTTGTTTCCTAACTACATACAGTAGTTGTGCTTAGAAACAAAAAAACGTTTAATTATATGTTTCTCGCTTCACTGTGATAATGGCTCAAATAAACAACTTCAAGAACAACGAACACTCATTTGATGTAAAATACAAACACTGATTTACAAACAGACAAAATTTAAGCCGTGAATTCAAGAAATCTAGTCCCAATTGATCCAATACATTCAACTGCATTATTTATTGAATAGATATTAATGTCGATGTTTTGAACTACTGGTTAGTTGATAACGCGGATTTGCTACTAAAACTACAGTCACCTTCTAGTCACAGTGTAGTTACCTTCAATGTATTGACCTGGAAGTGAATTTAGTTAATTTTAAAAGTATTGACAATTTTTGTACTACAATAGATATTTTCGAATCACTCGAGTTTAGATGAAACTTGCTTAGTTTACTTGTTACGTAGTTGAATTAATGTATGAATTTAGACATATTCAAAGTTTTAATTCGAAAATTTGAATGCATCACTCTAAAAAGTGTAGAATTGTGCGGTTTCGTTCTGTTTTTTTTTTTTTGTTTTTTTATGGCAACCTGACTTATTTTGACACCGAACAATATTGATTTACCGTAAGCTAAAATGTTGGCTAATGTTCGATTTTGTTAGGAAGTAAAAGAGAACCAGAGTTACACAGCTGGACTAGTGTCATATTGATCGAACATTCCATACAGAAAATATCCATAGTCTTATAATTGTTTTATTAAGAAAGAGCTCATTCATGATCCAACTTGCCCTTGTGATAGATTTTCATCTTAAATTTTGGCATTGAATATCTTATTAATATGATTGGCAGTATTCCTGTTGCGTAATGGACTTGATGAAAGCTTTAGATTCTTAAATTGATCTTTTGAGTGGAATTGAAGGTGTATTGACGAATCGGATTCGGGAATAAAAAAAGCAGCTAATTAAGTGAGAACCTTGCATCCTTTTTTGTTTGTTCTTCTAACTAATAATAAAACAAAACAAAAAACAACTCTTGCAACAGAAACTGTGACCAACGATTTACTGTATACTACAACTACTACATCCCTGCACCAAAGCTTCAAAAGCTATAAAAATGTATCCAACCAATCCAACCAACCAACAAAAGAATTGATGTTGAAGTAAAACTACTATGGAACTATTCATTATTTTGTCACATTGCTACCAGAATAGAAATGAAGCCACGTGACAAGTCAGAATATGCTGTGAACACTGCACAGGGTTATTCTTATCTCAAGCTTGGTGCTGATGGAGTAGATTTTTTTGTCTCCCCACCAACTTTTCTACAGACAATTGGCACAAATATGTTTTTTTGAAGGAAACCTAAAGCCCTTGCATCCACAATAAAAGCCAATAAAAGTGTCTCAGCTGTGGTCCCATGCATTGGAATGACTACGCGATAAACGTCCAGTGAACTTTCTTAAATGTTTTTGTTCTTCTATTTTGTGTATCCAAACTTGTGTGTTGTGATAGTCATCATCGATATCTTGGAGCAGGGGTTGAGAGGATACAAAACATAATAATTGTGTGTTTATCGTATATTGCTGATTTGAGTTCAAGTATCTGGCTAGTCACAAAAAAGTGTGTTTAAAGGCCTTGGATAAAGATTTCGTAATTTTGTTAGTTTGCATGGAATTAGCAGCACTGAGTGGCATCTTGTATTACGTGTTTGAATTTGTATTACCGAAAGTTTTTTTGGCATGTTTATCTTTACATATTCTTTTCCAGTTGGCGATTCCGTTTTAAATTATTCTCCTTTTATTTACAGGATTGAAAACAAACTCGAAATATTCAGCTGGGTTGGGTCATGTTAATTTGTAAGTATTCGTTATTTGATAATTACTTTTGGTGTTTTGACTTGCATTTTATTATGTGTACGTGTTTTTGCATTTTTATATTCCACGTTTTATTTGTGGAAATTTTGTACATACTGCAAAAAATACTGGATAAAAAAACCTAGTTAATCGCAGATTTAATAGATTTTTAGCGAATTTGTGTCATCACAGCAGTAGATGGCAGTAAAGATCGGCTCGAGAACAAGGGCTTTTATTTCTGTGAACGTTGTAGTTTTATTTATTTTTTAAAATATTTATTTGTTGGAAAGTTTATTTCTTCAGTAGGATGTATGTTTGTATTATTAAAATTTAGCTAAGTCTCTGATGGACAATAGTCAGTCTCTGATGCAATAAATAGTTTCATCAAGTATTTGCGTGATTTGTGGGCTTTGCACTATTCTGTACAAAATTTGTTGTAAGATTAATTTTGAACAAACCTATCAGTATACTTTTTATAGATTGAAGTTTTGATAAATTTCGTTCTTTGAAACATCAAAATTGTACGGTATATAATAAAATAGCGTTCAAACCCAAAGGGTGCTTGTTAGGTTGGTTTTATTTTACCTATGGACATACTCTTTGAACCCGTGTTCAAATCGGTTTTTTCAATAGGTTAAATATATTAATAGAGTTTATAAATAATATGTATAGCTGCATGAGGGGATACTAAGTAATTTGTCTTGCAATAAAATCTCGAAAATCGTCATTTTATGGTGTTTTGTGATACATTGTGTAATTTATCCAATATTCGAAATTTTCATTTTGAATGGTAGTTTTTCCACTTGTTTTGACGGTAGTAAACGCATGTTAATGTTGTAATGAAACAGTTCGGAAATATGTTTATGTTAACGTGTAGACATTCAGATAGTCCTATCTGATCAATTGTTATTATGGTGTAAAGATGAGATATTAGTTTGCAATAGTAAGATAAGTAGTGTCGGTGCAGTATTGTGAAATGCAGGGTGTCTAAGTTGGGGCTCAGTTTCCTTAAATTTGTAAACGGTAATATTAGATGGGTCCAAACATGTGGAACACCCTGTAGGTAACGTTGAATTGGTTGTGTGATTACACAATGATTTCTGTAGGCCTATGAGGAAATGGAATTTTCAAGGAGAAGGATTGTCAAACTGGATGTTTTTTCCCCGTTTGCACGGTTAATTTTAACAAGGCAGATATAAATTTCAAGTTTTTCAGTTCATTGTAGCTATAAATATAATGAAAAGAGAATGTAGCATTCTCTTCTATGGATGCAAGGAATGCTGGGTTGTGGAGTAAGTTCAGCGATATATGGTTTTTTTTTCACCATCTACTTTATGGGCTGTTGTTTTGCCCTTCCTCAAACCATTTCAATTCCCAAAATATACCTAACATCACAATGATGATGATACGAATTGCTTTTTGAGCCCAACGTGTCACTTTAAAACTTAATGCAGACCTTACTTAACTCAATGGACTTTGAGGTCACAGCCAAGCTAGCAAGAGGGAAAAACAAAATTGCTACTATTATCTGAAATTTCCTGAGAACCTGGCAAAACATTGTATTTGGAGGAAAGTGACTTTAAAATGGCTGGAAGCTTTAAAAAATATATAATTTTTGCTATCCTATCGTATCATTCAAGCTTGTTTTTTTATACAGGATAGGAAATGATATTCATGGTTTCTTTTACAACCGTTTCAAAGCATAAACCGACTCGAATGGTATAACATTAGTTCGTGAGCAAGTGCACTAAGATTATCTTGTATCAACACAACAGTCAATACAGGAAACGTGGTTATGTGTAAATCTTGTGACTACACGTCAAAAAATGAGATGGTTTTGATTGTCAAGGAAGTCGGTATAGAATGCATGCAATCATCGCTGGTGGTCAGTAAATCGTCATTTCGTATTTATGGATGGCAAATCTGTTCATCTCGTTTAATTTTTTGCTTAATGGGATGGACGACTCAATGCATTGTTTAGTTTGCCGTCAACCAATAAATAAAACATAACTTGTTTTTAGACGAAGAATGATTACTGGAACCGCGTGTTTGAACTGAAATTGATAAAGGCAGGGGTGTTGAACAACGTGATTAAGTTCAACACGGAAAGAGTTTATCAGCAGCTAGAACTTATCACTCACTGATAATGGTTGTACGATAGGCCTGCACATGACCAGTACAATAACAAAAGGATCAAGTGATAGGCTTGCATTTTATAGATATGGAGATTTAAAAATGAAGTGCTAGATGTTTTGTCTTTTTTTACATGGCAGTGTATAGCTATCTTTAGACGTTACATTATAAATTCGTGTGAAAAATATAATTATACACAATTGTAAAGTGTATATTTGACTTTGAATTTACGTGAATTTATTTTTCAATTGGCTAATTCGTTTGAAATGATTCAGTAGCGGTTTAGTCAATGGGGACCTGATCATACTGATAATGACGTTTTTTTGCAGTCGTAAACATTTGTTGCGTTAGTTTGGAATATTCATTATTACTTTTGTTGCATTATTGTAATATTAATAGATAGCTTTGATAAGTTTTGTTTAAATGTGGTATTTTTGGATAATATAGTCGGTGTACAATAATTGAAGGGCTTGGTATGAAAGAGTGTTGAATAACATTTTTACAATTTTGAGGAAAACGCGTTTAAAGATTTGAACTTTCCTTGCTATCTATGGGCACTTCACACTTCTTGCGCTAATATCTTTGCATATATTGTTGTTTTGCTCAAAATTATGCGTTAGAAAGATAGAATTGCACTATAGACTAAAAAGAGATTAGTCATCTTAACACAGTTGAAAATGCTTCTAAGTCATTTTTGACGAAAATGTTACTTGACACTTTTTTACGTTAGGCCATTCAATTAAACATAAATCCTGTTAATTACGATTAATTACTTGTGCACATACTGTATGACTTTACTGTTACTGCCTAAATTTACAATTCAACAGTTAAATGCAATTGCAGATAATTTATAAGGTTTGAACGATTTTTTTTTTCAAGATAAGCTCTATAACGAACTTTATTGGTTATGTGAGAATTGGAAATCTCACAAAAAATGATTATAAGCATCCAGTTTCACAGTTCAACGTTTTGTGTTCTTATTAGGGCTTCTCCAAGAACCAAAAAAAAAGCTGCTACACTAGGTGCAAAATATTTATTAAACTTAGGTTGGATGCTTGCTTGGTCAGTCATGTACTCACTTTCTTTTTAATGTGTTTTTGTGAGGTATGAGGTGTTTTTGTGTGTGTGTGTGTGAAATTTTTGTAAACATGTCTATCTTATCTAGCAGAATGCATAATATATTTATATGAAACTGAAACATTAGTTTAAATGTAGGTATGGGGTGATGTAGAAGATTCACTACATGCAAAATGTGTGAAGCTAAATAATTATAAAAAGGTTCTGGTTATTAAACTACCACTATCTTTTAGTTTACATTTTGAAGTGCTTCAGATTTCAAATGTCAAAGTGAATGCGGAAATGGAGCGTTAAATAGCAAATTGATAACGTAAGTTCATCTGGAAGTTCATTTCAGTATTCGCTCGACAATGGTACTTGACATTGTCTTAACATTTGCAACGCAAAATTCAAATAAAAAATTAAATATTCTATAGCTGATGTGACACAGTGACATGCCAGATCACTACTGTCTAGCAGCTTGAACGTAACCTCAGAACACTGGTTTCAACAAATATTAGTTCAAATATTGTAAGATTACAAACATGGTCGTGATCTGATTTCTAAAAGATGTAGGCTACAAACAAAACATTTCATAAACTATGGCTCCTTTTTTATTGTCTATGCACTATTTTAATGATTATAATAAACATTTATCAGAGGTTGATAGTTTGAAGCTGCAATGACAGCCACCTACCCTTAGAAGCCCCTGTAAAAGTGCTAACTGCTGCTAATTAGCAGCAGTTAGCACTTTTACAGGGGCATAGCACATTAATGTGCTATGGGAGAAATCCTCCCAATGACTCGTTATATGCGACAAAATTTTGCCACTACAGTGCAGTACATAACGAATTGACTACCGGTACTGGAAATGTTATCTATGCAGGTCTCGATTTATACGAGAATTTTCGCAGAACTTAACCATCACACGAATTAACGACCGACCTTTACCATGTTTTAATTACAAGTACATGATAGTACAGTGTACTGTATTAGCAGGTTGTTAAAGTAAAACAGTGTTCATTAGCATTTAAATAACTTAAATAACTTCTAGCTGTAATCAGTATTTTATTCATTCATATTTTATGCACATTTCTTTTTATTACTACTTTCCTATTTGTCATTGTTTTGCATAGATATCTTGAACAAACGTAACACTTGTTTCTGTATACCATACCATGTAATTATTAAGCTCAGCTCGCTGTGGAAGCCTTTTATCTCGATTATAGTTTGTTATTCAATAATTAAAACAATATCGTCTGATTTTAAGCTGTGATTGTTTCTATAGCTATCATTTACATTCATTGGAGTGACCTTTTCGGTCAGTTTATATTGATTTAACCAGACTAGACAAATTCAGGCAAACCCAGGGCAGGGAAAGATTTAACCTTCAGTGGCCTTGAATTCCATGCCCCAGGGTTAGCAATCGCATGGTTTGATTCTATTACTACTTCCTCTGAATAGTGCTATGTATGGTTGTTGACATTTGTCTTGTTAAGATTCGGGAGATGTGCATTGTTTTGTGGTATGCTACATTTGTTGACTAGGCCTAATTGGAATAGCATTTGTAAAGTGTTAAACATCCTGCCAATATCCTATGTTTTCAAACAGTGCATTTGGAACCCTCCAATGGGAATGAGCTGCCCCTGTTGATTTGTCATCATGACCAGTAGATTGCCAGTTGTATAAGCTCGTAAGGCTGCAATTGTCAGTAATGAGTGGGTCGAAATCTGCAGTCTGCTATGGCATGCATCTTGCAACCGCTCGAAGCATTGTTTTTTAAGTAAACATACCTATTTTGGTTTGTTTACTGCATGTATCTCATACAACCCAGTAAGTGTTAAATGAGCTTTGTTTTCGTTGTGCTAATGGTTTTGAAACGTACTATGCTTAGAGTTAACTTCTGCATCAGAATACCATTCTTTATAGAACTACTTTTCCATTAAAATTAATATTTCCAACGTTCAGCCAAGTCAAACAAGACCAATTCTCTCTCTTTTTTACCCCCAGCTTGTTTCTCTAAATAGGTAATATAGGGTTTAAGTTAGTACAGTTGTGAATTTGTTCAGTGTGTTTAGCGAAAGAGAACAACTGTACATGACAGGTACAGCTGTAAATTGAAATTCGAAATTTAAAATATACCTCACTGGTGCAGGTACAGTTTTGATGATGAAGGGTCATACTCATACTGTTTCATACTTTCAAATTTTCTATTTGTATAGTGTTATGTATGATTTGTGGTATGTTAGGAGTGGAATTGGTATGTTGAAATTTTTAAGTTTCTTGAAGTTTTCCTAAGGTCTTTGAGTAGTTTTTTTGTGTTTTGGTTATTAGTCTATAATTAAAAATTTTCATTGTATTTGGTTGGTTGTCCTTCAGATTCGTGTTATAGAAGTTCTTGCTACAATTAATCTTGATATCCATTCTAATCTTCATTTTCAAAGGCCAATCAAAGCGTTAAGCTCAAGGAACAAATCTGCTTAGAATTTATTGTGAATCTTAATTGAATTAGCGTTACTATTGGATCTTCAAATTAAATCAGACATACCAATTAAAATTTATGACTTCGTTCAAGGGGATCGACACGGCAAAGAAACGCATTGGTTTAGCTTTAAAATTTGTACCACACTGCATGCGAACAATGACTGGCAAAAATGAGTTTAGTTTGAATTTCACTTATTTTTCAGTCTTTAATGTGCAAGTTCTGTTTGGTTGGTTTCATAGGCTGTAAACAAGAATTGGATTATAGAGAATGTCTGGATGGCTGAAAGCAGTATTTCAAGGCCATTTGTATAGATGTATACAAACGATTGAGTGGACTAGACATAACCTATCCTAACCCTCAATTTTTTAATTATGTGATAACTGTGGAAACGTTTTTGTACTTATAAAATGATTGTTCAATTTAATAATAAGTGACGAGTTAGCAAACAACATGTCAATTGTAAGTAGACTGATGCTGATATCCTCATCTAAAGAGATTTGCTTTCTCTTTCTTTTTTTATTAGAGAGGGGGTCTTTGGTTCAGCAATTTATAATTCTTTTTAAGCACACAACATGAGTTATAGTCATATACTACAAAATTGTGAGTCATTAGGAAATCGAATACAGCAAACGTCTGTTTCAATGCATTAATAAAGCGAAAATGGTGCCAGAACCCCAAATAAATTAAAATAATTGTCCATTTAAAAATCGACTCTTATACCCAGAAACAACATGTTTCAGAAATGATGATTTATAGACAATATGTGTAATTACTGTCAAAGAAATTGATTTTAGAACTGTCGAAGTACCGTACTGCACTTTATAATGCAAATATCAATTTTGTACCACACTTTGTTAGTATGCCAATAGCAGATTTTATTCATTAAACTGAAGTATGTTAAATTGAAGTTTGCAGGAGGTATATTCGCAAGTTGTCTAAGTTTCAAATATAAAGGATGGACCATAAGTTGATAACATACTGTATGTTATGTTATCTTGGTTATGTTATAATATAACTTCTAAAGCAAATTTGATTAGTTATTGAATATTTACCAAAAGAAAAAGCCATCATTGTTCTTGAGTGATGGTTTACCTTACCCTGTTTGTTTATAAGTGGATATGATACCATCCATCGAATTAACTTTTAAAATAAATATGGTTATTTAATTAAAGTTCACCAAACAGTCTTGATTGCACTGACCATTGAGTGATGGTTCACCCTGTCCAATCTCCAAAATTATTGGCTTGAGAGTTATTATTTTGATGGTATTTTAAGTTTCGCAAATTAGATATTCAATATTTTTCGTGAAGGTAATTGTGTTTTTAATTGTCAATTAATTTGTACTGTCCAACATTGACCAATCAGTTTTTGGTTATTAATTTACACAATATTTTTAACACCATAGAATGAGAGATTTTCTCTAAATCGCTTTATATATTTTTCATTGTAAATGTCGGATTTTTCTTCAAACGAAGCACCATTCTCGTGGAAAAAATTAATTTCACTGTTCTTCACTTACTTTTCAATGTATTTAATATCATAAATCATCATGTTCTGCTTTACAACTAAGGTTATTAGATATTATTATAAGCATAATTCCAAGTTTTTTGTAGTATTTTTCCTTCATTACTGTTATGACAAGGGTTAGTGAAATCCTCAAAGTTAAACTGGAAGTGTAATTTTGGTGAAACGAAAGAGTTGTAGGGGTTTTCAAAATTTTCCAAATGAAACAAGTCTGGAAACGGCATGTGTCCAATTATGAATCTCTAATAGTTATTAGCATTTGCACATGCAGTACAGTATTCACTATGACACACACGACTACCAGATGCTCACTATACTTAATTTTGTTTTCTCTCTCTTTCTTCCAGGCTCTCTGCTGTAGAAATGCCTACAGTGGAAAGTATACATAACTTATGAACAGTAAGTGTTAATTTTTAATAGCTTTCCCTATGGTAAATCATGTTTATTCTTTGTTTTCAAATCATAAAATATTTGTTCGTGTGCATATTAATGTGGATACCTAGAAGTTTGTTTGTACCAGTCACAGTCTTTTAGTTTGCAAGCAAAGAAACACGAGAGATATTTCGAAAGTATATATTTATTTTAGCTTGTTGAAAGTGACTAGAAAACGCATAAAAAAATACAAGTTTGTGTGATGATCATTATTAAAGTATATCTCACGGTTATCTACTTGCTAACTTTATAGTTAATAAAGAGATAGGCTAGGTTAGGCTAAGTTGGCCACTAACTTATTGAATATGGGAGGCTACAGGACACTCTAAAATAACTAATATAAGAGAAATCAAACATTAAATATATTTTATATATTATAACAACAAATTATGTGGGAAAATGTATTCCAAAAATATCGCTATAGGGAATATTGCCCAAACGAATTTGTGAATATTTTGCATTGAAAAAAAATGCTGGTTGTTATGCCAGTTATCGTTCACTTCCGTGTGATGTGTGTTGGTAGTAATACACATTAAGCATTCAAAAGTCAATTTGATTGGTGGTATTATTAAAAAGCAGCAGGCACTGTATCATCAGGGACATTGCACATTCTCATAAACTTGTTTTGGCCTATGGGAAACATTAATCCGTGAGCCAAGTTCGATGATGTAACTGCAAGCGCTAAATTAATAACAGGTGTAAAAAAAAATAGGCACCTGCTGTAGGATGATGAAAACATATTTTATATGTCTAGTTTTTTATACAGGTCAAATAGAGTGTTATAGTTGTCTGGGAAAGGCTTATCGACATAGAAAGTTTATTTAGCAAAGTAATGTATTTTGTTGTTTTTGTTTTTGTTTTGAAAGAGGTTGTTTACCTTTTAGGACTTTACACGGTTCTTTAAAGCAGACATGTCTGACATGTGACCGGGAGGAAAAGGGGGGGGGGGGCTTATCTATAGGATAGTTACTTTAATTCTACTATTATGATGCATTTTTGTTACATTTTCGATTATTGTTTTACTGATACACGCTTATTTTATGGATTTTAATTTGATGTTTCGCTTAATTTTAGAATGTTTGTATGCTTATATAAATTTAAGGTAATGAGATGCGGGATATAAATAGGATTATCTATTTAAAATTTATAATTATATACAGTATTATTATGTATACACATATTTTTATGCACACATCCATATGAAAATCTTTATTTCTTCAAGATTGCAAATCTTTGGCCCTTGTTGAAAACAGTTCCAAACTTACTAATGTGGCCCTCAAGTCAAAATGATTAGCATACCTGCTTTAAAAATTGATTAATTTTTTTAAAAATTTGCATGCAATATTAGTTGGTTTTTTGTTTTGTTTATTGTTTTGTTTTTCAGGATGTATCATATTATCATACTGTCTTAAATAGTACATTAATAACAGTGTTGGATCTACTGTGAAGGACTGTTGGTACTACAATCAGGTTTAAAAGTGGTTGCAACATTTACATTAACGAATACTTTTGTGTTTAGTTTATTTTGAAATCACTTTATCGTTTTTTCATTTATTGAACTGGAATGTGGGCAGCAAGCTGAATCGATGTTTTGATAATTTGTCAGTGTCTTGTAAATAGTCGACAGACTATGTGTACAAGAACGAGCATTGTAAATTGCATTCATTTCAAATCTTAAAGGTTTTAAGTTGTCAACATTTTAACGCGATTCCTCGGTCGTAGAACGATTTTTGTTGTTGTTTTTTTTTTGCAAATTACGACTCGCATGATGATTCTTTTAAATGCAACCGTTGAAAGAAAGACGAACCATGCGAGAGCTTACTTATTACCATTAATCCAAGATCTCTTGCTTTCCAAGAGCCACGCTCTATAGCTCCTTCCTTTTTCATAATCCATCAACACGAAACGATGCCATGCAAAGTAGGGATGATATTTATCCTCCACCTGTTTTTTCGTTATTTATTTTTTTCATCATCATTATTATTATTATCTGATCCAGCTATTAGACCAGTATTGAATCTGTCTTGCTCACATTCCCCCCTTAATGTTTTTGTTCCATTTTTGTTTCTCCTTTCCTAGCGCATCTCCTGTGATTTTCGGTCACTTCTGCGTTGCATTTTTTGCGCCCCCACCCTCACGTTCGCCCAACTGCCCGCCTGCCCACAAGCCCATAGCATCAAATCTTGCGGTACCTGGCCATGGCAACCATAGAAACTACTAAGTCCCTGCCCAACGATGGTCCCTCAGTCACCCTTACTATCAGGTTGATAATGCAGGGAAAGGTAGGTTAAAAATGCTGTTATTACCTTCGTTCTCTCAGATTGCTGTGCATCCATATCCTGAATGGCTCCTGTAATGCTTGTTCTCTCAAAATCCTCAACACTCCTGTAAAAAGATATCAACAATGCTCTCCTTATTATTCTTGCATGCCACTTTTTGTTTTTATATAAAAGGACTATCATAAGATTTATAAACGTTTTCAAGTGTAAAAAAAAAAAGTTTGGGTTGTGCATTATTTGTTTTCATTTTCAGTTAATTTTTTTTCCTGCTTTGGATTAGATTTTGTGATAGTCGTGTGTCTTTATTATCTTGGTGTAGAGTTAAATATTTTTTGCACGTTTGAATACAACATGTATTTTTTTTTATAATATTCATATACTTGTACGCATATAGTGATTTGGTATACAAAGTTTATTTTAGCCAGGTTTCAATTTAAGTAAACTGAGCTGAAAAATTAATATTGTTGCAGCTGTTGTGTTGTATCTTTAAAAGAGTATTTTTTGCATGTGATATACTTTGGAAGAAATCATTAACATATTATCATTTACAACACTTATTTCATATTTTGTTTTTTACAAAATATCAATTGTAAACATTTTTAGTGTTAAGTGTTAGGAAATGATAGGATTTTTGAAATAACACATGTAAAGGTTTTTCATTTTAATAACGTTATGATTTATATTTAGAACAACAATTTTTTTTGGGCGAAATATGTTTTCAGTACTTGGACATGTGAAAATTATTAGTTATAGAAGTATAAAAAACAACAACTGTGATGCCTTATGTTCAACATGACAATCTATGAGTCATAAATAGAAACATATCATCTTAGTTGCTACCATGTGGTTTCAATTTTTCAAGCATGTGGCAGCAGAAGTTTTTATAATTATTTTATTCAAAATTGATATTTTGAGCAGCAACACAGACTTTAGTAACTGTGTGAAATGCAATTATACAGGGTGAGTCAAATGTTACCATGCATTTTGAATGCATAATTATACACACAACAATTTGCAATAAGTGGTAACATCTTTTTTTCTCACCCTGTACTATCATTATATGATGTGGCTAAAGCTCTTCTTGTGGAGTGTTTGATTAAAGTCATTGCAACCTTTTGTTGACATAGTAAAAATAAGAGGGGGTATCTAAAGTGTTATTAAAGTACCATTTGTTTTAGCAGTCAATTACTTTAAACACTTGCCTGACATTTGAACTGATGTCAAAAATTAAGTGATTCTTCTCAGTCACTCATTACTAGTTTGTGAAGAAAACTTTGATACATTTCTACTTATACAGTGGATATCAAATTTGATCTTTTCTGAAGCTTAATGGTTTTGGACACCATTAAAAAGGTTTAGGATCAACAATCTTAAAATTCACACGTTATGCTAAAATTTACTGCAGTTTAGGGTAATCAAATTTTTTTTAATATATAAAATTTGAGTTAAGTCATTGGACCCCATATCTTAAAAGATTCAGAATTCATGACCTATAAGCTTTTTATAAAAATAAAAAAACGTATTAGTTTAATAAATAATAGAAAACAATTTTTTTTTTTTTTTGATCAAGTCTAAAGTTGTTTTGGATTAAAAAAAAATAGATGTGTAAAAACATTCAACATATATCCATCTTTGTCCATCTTTGTCCTTAACAATTTCATTTCATTTAAAATCAGTGAATAAAAAGTCAGATTTTTCAAAAGTTAAATCAAATTATACAAAGCCGCACAAAAGTTATGCTGAAATTTGTTACAGTTTAAACAGCTGTAAATTTCAAATTTAAATTGGTGGAATTATCAGCATTATTAAACTGACTTCATGACTTAAAATTTATCAACTGTTTTTTAACTGATTAGTTTGCTAATAGTAATGAGCTTTAGGTCAATGTCTAAAAGTTGATTAGTTTGCTAATGAGTTTGAGATCAATGTCTAAAGTTAATTTAGATTGAGGGAGTGCAAAACTTTTAAAAACATGCAACACTTATGGCATCCATCTTTATTTTTTTTTTACTAACAATTTCATTTCATTTGAAACATTGAAGAAAAAAATATCAAAAGTTATTTTTCTGGTTGCTCATTGAGTGTAACAGTTGCAATCATTTTTACAACTTGAGTGATAAGTATTCTTGCCAGTGAAGTTTATAATGCCTGCCAAGTTACATAGTTTTAATTATAATTCGTTGAAACACACTGTGTACAAAAGATTAATACGTTTTGTTTCTTCTTTAATTCGCAGGAAGTTGGAAGCATTATTGGAAAGGTGAGTAGTCAAACTTTTATTTTAAGTATGCATTTGTCCTCATTCAGCACATGTTAATTAATCACATAAACATTTACAGAAAGGGGACAATATAAAGAAGTTCAGGGAAGAGGTACGTTGTCAGTTTTGATTGTGCAACATGGAGAGAAATGATGGAAGCATCGCTCATTAATTATTGTGGCTGTGTTTATTGATTTTCTCTATAGAGTGGTGCCAAAATCAACATATCAGATGGTTCGTGTCCTGAAAGGATTGTTACAATCACAGGACCCACTGATGCCATATTTAAAGCTTTCTCTCTTATCTGCAAGAAGTTCGAAGAGGTAGGACAGTATCATCCTAATGTAAGGACAATATTTGGTAAACTCTTTCTATTCTCTCTTAACAGTGTGGATGTTTTTGAAGAAGACAAAAGTTGACTAACCATAATCAAACATAAACTGCATTTTTAATGAATACGTTGATTTCTTTCTTAATGTCGATGGTTCTCATGATGGTAGTAACATAATGCATATGAAACGAGAATAGTTTAAACTACTGCAACCCTTCACAAGTTTTAAAACTCATCAAGCAGTTTCAAACAACTATCTCAAGAACTTGTCCAACCAGACATATTCCAACACAAGAATAGTACTCTTTAACCCAATTCTTCCCATATTTACAGCTGCTTTTCAATCATTTATATTTATAGACCTATTGGCACATAGTGACATTAATATATCTTACGCAATTTTCACAAAGTTTCACTACCGCAGAGCTTTCCAAAACTACAGCAACTTTCCCATGTTGAATTTGACATATGGTGAAAATATTTTACCATATTGCGATTTGGTATGTTAGTTTGATTAACCCAATATGGCTTCTACTGTAAGCAAGTGAAGAGCAACAAAAGTTATGTATTTTAATGTAGTTTTATTGTAACATCTTACTTAATATTAAACCATAAGTCTTTATAACCACAGAAATTTCCAGGAACGAAACCCAACAAATGAAAGCCTTACTATATTATAAGCTTTACTAGGTGGTAACTTGTGCAGAATCACGAGTGGGTTGTTGTCATTAAACAGCATTGCATTTTATGTCGTTAAGTAGCAGTTGAAGAGAAATTGCGCTTTTGTAGTTGCATTTTAACTACACTTCTTTTAGAAGGTTTCCTCCTATTAATAGTTTATGAGTTATATCATGACATATTATACTTTAGTATAAAATGTCATGGTCATATGCATCTGGGAAGAACAACTATTAGAGGAAAGAAATATCCTCTGATTTGCTTTTGTGTTATATTACCACCTATCAGAGATCATTTGTTCAGGTATCTGGTTGCCCAAGGGGTCTAAATCCCTGTCTTTGGTTGAACTCTCATCTTTTCAGCTCAAAGGCTGTTACTGCTTACAAGTTTGGTGTGAAAGATTTACAGACAAAGGAAATTATATTAAGATAAGCGCTCTATGTACCTACCAAATTTAAAATATCAACAATACAATTTTTTATTGTCAAATTGTCACAATCAAATTTATTATACACTTCAATCTTTTGGTCAAGTTACGTTCAAAAATTTTTGAGATTAAGAATGCAGTTATGTTACAGATCTGAAACTACAGGCTTGCAATGAACAAGCTTGAAATTACTTGATAACAAGCTACTGCAGGAAATGTTATTTGTTTCTAAAACAAAGTTGTTGACACAGTATTTTCACTAACCCTGGAAACAAAATCAGCGATGACTTTTAGCTCGCTTACCTTTCTTCTACATCTCCAGTTCATTATTGTTAGAACTCAATTTTTTTATAGGCCTACTTTTTTGTCCCTTTGTAGTAATAGACAGAGTGTTCTTGAAAGGTTAGTCATTTTAACCGCAGATACTACACATCAAAACAAAGTGAACAACCCATAGAAACATGAGTCCAGAAATTCTTCTTTTCTGAGATAACTCAAGGTGAAGTAATGTAAATGCATAGGCCTGTGGTCTTGTAGTCGCTGTAGGTATGCAAATGACTATGCATTTCCAGACCCATGTTGATGAGGGCTTTTTGCTTTGTTTTGGATGTGTAGCATATAGTTAAAATTTGATTAGACCTTTCTGGAACATCGTGTGTATTAAGTATAATTATAAAAAATTGATTAATATCCTCACCTGTCCTTACGTTTGATGTGATCATAACCCGTGGTTATTGCTGTTAATTTGTTTGCCATGAAGTAGAATAAAGGTACTAGCATAAGTTGTGTGAAAAAAAAATTTACTAGCCTCTGTTGAACAGGAAAGATGGCCACAAAGCATGACCACATTAAACGGGAGTGACTTTATATATTTCATTAACGACAGTATACCGTTGTCATAACCTTTGAATCTACAACGGAGTTTGTTTTTCTTTCAGGACTTGCAAAACACATCAAACAGCAGTAATGTGCCAAAACCTCCCATTACGTTGCGTCTTATCGTACCTGCTAGTCAGTGTGGTTCACTCATTGGGAAAGGAGGGTCTAAGATTAAAGAGATTAGAGAGGTATGTATTTATTCTCCAAAATTATTTGCTGCCTGTGTGCTATTGTTATAGTTAAAGTTATAGTAATTCACTTGTTAAGTAAGTGATTATTTTTGTTGGGACTTTGAAAGATGCATGGTGGTGCAGTTTCTATGCCCCAGTACGAGTTGAGTGCTCTCATTTTTTATTTTTACTGAATATCAATTGCTTAATTGCAGGTGACAGGGGCAGCCATTCAAGTTGCTAGTGAAATGCTGCCTAATTCTACTGAACGTGCTGTAACGATTTCAGGGACATCAGAAGCTATCACGCAATGTATTTATCATATCTGTTGTGTTATGCTTGAGGTGAGCTTGTTTCTTTAATGTTTTTCATTATTAAGATTATGTGTTTGGGGTCTTGGAATTTTTGTGCAAATTTTAATGCTTGTGATATTTTTCATGTTTAGTCTCCACCAAAGGGGGCCACAATCCCATACCGTCCAAAGCCAGCAATGCCACCAGTAATTTTTGCAGGAGGTCAGGCATACACAATCCAGGGCCAATATGCAATTCCTCATCCAGATGTATGTATCGACTTCCTATTTTTGTCCAGTAAATTTAGGGTCACCCATTGTCAAATTTTCATTTTTTCGAACTGTTTTAGCTGACAAAACTACATCAGTTGGCACTGCAGCATACACCAATATTACCTGGACATAATTTGACGGCAGCAGCACTCACACCTCAAGGTGAGTAGGACCCTTTTGGTTTATTTAAGCTATAAACCGTATCCCAAAATCTTAGTCCAAACCTGCAGAACGTTGGAATTGTTACAATAATGTCCTATAACCGCCCCGAAGTCCTGTTTGTTGCCTGCTGCTGCTGGGCATTATATGTAATGGTTCCGATGCTTCAAATGTTAGAGTGAGACAAAGTATAGGCTTCCACTTTCAGAGACCACCAATTTGATGTTGATGCATCAACAGGGCCTAAATGTTTCATGTTAGTTACATTTACATTAGGTTTTTCACTGCACTTTTCACCACTCTGCACAACTTTGTCATGGCTGCAACCGAACTGAAGCTAAATAGACTAGCTACGTTTAGCAGTCATTTAGAAGTAACCTACAAATATTGCAACTCTTGTACATCAGTGTTTAGTAACGAAGATAAGGTGTCGACGTACAGTATAACAGTTACTATTCCGTGTTTGCAGTGTTCAGACTGCTGTATATTTACACTGGAGATCCCATGGCATGGCGATTATCGTGTAGTATCTAAATGAATCTTGTAGTAGCTTAAATGGAGCTTACTACTGTGCATACGGTAAATTAAGGTATTGATTATCACCTCAGAATTCTCATTAACTCAACGATGTAAGCACAAAAAAATATACCCTGCGGAAATACCAATTGGTATATTGTATCCAAGCATGGGTCACTAAGAAAGGAAGTTGACAATGTGATTTGAGAAGAAATGTCTCTCTAGTTGTGAATCATAAATAGTTTGTTTGAAAATAAGCTTAACTTACATTGTACTATGGAATTGACCCCACGAGTATCAAAATACCAAGTTTTAACACAAGCTGTATCAAACTATATATACAAATAGACTTGCAACGTACACATGGACTTCCTTTGTATGAAACTAGAAATAAACTCAATAATGGATATGGCCTGGTTGAGTATCATATTATGCTTCTTAGCCAGAGGCCATTGAGATAACAATCATGCAGCCGCTGTTGCCAATTATAGATTAGTGCTGTGTTTGTTAGCAGTGCTGTTCTTACACTGTTTGCTGTTGAATTCAATGATTTGAAGATTTCAAGCAGATTTCTTTTATATTGTTAACTACAGCTCAACTAGATATTGAGTTTTTCTGTTTCAACCTCATTTGACGATGTCACAAAAAAATAATTGTACAATTTCGCCAGAAACCACTGCCATCAGATCCGACTTGCATTGATATATGCAAATGTTGGATTATATTAGTAACACTTGTGAAACAACTACTACCATTCGCTCACTATTGATCGTTAGCACTATGTCTTGCAGATTATACATCTATTCGGAATAATTAACTGATGCAGAACAATTGAACCAACAATGTGGAATAGTCAAACCTATTCATTTTCAGTCTAATATAACTAGCAAAGTTGCATATGTGTTGGGTGGTGCAAAGTGATATGAAAACTATCTCAAGATTTCAAAGTTTTACAATCATATTTGTTAGAATAACACGTTTTTACTTTATTCTAGCTATCGCTGCAATGGCGGCAACTAACAACTTTGCTCGACCAGGAGCACTAAGCAACACACAGACTCAAACTCATGAATTAACAATACCTAATGATCTCATAGGATGCATTATTGGTAAAGGCGGAGCGAAAATCAACGAAATTAGGTAAGAACTCGTAGAACCGTTTTTTTCAAGGAAATTTGGGAGTTGGAAGTTGTATTTCAGCTCTTGAAAGGTTTTCTCTCGATGTACTCTTATTTCAATTTAACTTGGAACAACGGAACGTCAAATAGCTTTTCTAAAGATAGAAAATATTGTCTTTTTATGCACTTTTATATTATTTGCTTCACTGGTGAATGTATCGGTGATGCCTTTCCCTTGTCTGTAGGGAGTGTTGAGACATAGGGCAACATCTGGTGACACATGCCGATTCTAAAATGTGTCTTCGTTAATTTAGCATTGGTGAGAGGTGTATGCTAAGACATAGGACAATATCAAAATGTTCGCAAATGAATGCTGGTGTCAAAATACGTATACATAAAAAGTGTGTTCTCGAAAAATAATTTTTCAATGTACTTGTGTAAAACAGCTATAGTGTTCCAAGATTAGATTGTGATAAGAGTATGTAAAAAGTTTCCACTGCATTATAATGTCTTGCTATGTATCACTTGTAGGCAGATCTCAGGTGCCACGATTAAAATTTCGAATTCAGATGAGGGTTCTAAAGATCGTTCGGTAACGATAACGGGGACCCCTGAAGCCATCAGCATGGCACAGTACCTCATCAATACGAGGTGAGTTTTTTCAATATCATTGCCTAAGTGTGTCTTGTTCCCTACAAGAGTATACTTAAAACTTTGATTACAAGTTACTGTAAATATACTAGAAACAGCAATTAAAAGGGAAGTTATAGATTGTGAGTGTGTGTGTGAGTGAGTTCTGTTGCATTTTAAAATTACAAACACTGACACAATGCATCTCGGAAACGGTAGGAAAAATTTTTTTGTCCTTTTGATCGTTGATAGTCGATGTTAGGATGCACCTGTGTTCTCCTGAATCTTTTACTGCTGCAAAAAAAAACGTTCGTGTTCTTTTTTTAGAACGTAAATCACACGATGTTCTGCTTATCTTAAAATAGTTATAGGGTTTAGTGGAATTGCAACTAGGTTACAGTTACCTACTTAATATCACATTTGTTTTCCCATTAAAAAAAAATTGTAAATTGATTGTAATTACAACAAAAAAATATGCTTGTGAATCAAATGCTCTTTAAAGGCTTTTTCACAATTAGATATTGTGGACACGAAAGTGCTACTTTGTCAGATTCGTCGTCAACGGTTCGGAATAAGAGAAGACCATGGAGGCCATAATAGAGCTCCAAATTTTTCAATTTGTTCCACGATAATGCATTGTTCCATGATTGGTGTGCTAGTTAGGAATCATGGGAATAATCTTATGTGCACACAGTGTTTTGTTTTTATTATTTTTTTGCCATTTTTTGCATTGTTTTTCATAGAATAGAGTATAAGTTGGAAAAGATGGAATTCACAGGGCTACATACGCACTATTTTGTTGGTAGCAATAGGACTACACAACGCACAATATAGTCAATAGCAATCCGACTGTAGTTTGGTAGCTAGCTTACATTATTATTTCACACTTGTGAATTGGGTGACACCTTGCATTTTCATAGGGATGAACGAGAAAGAAACAAAACATTATATTTTTTTTTTTTTGCTGCAAAGCAATTAAAAGACCAATTGTGATCCTGATTTTTCACCTTTGTCTTTTTTTATTTTTGTTTGCTTTGTCATCTAATTGTGAAACAGCCTTTTGAGTGTGTGCGAATCCCATCACAAGTACTTTTCATCCTGGGAGTTATTTTATTTTTTTCTAAAAAAAAAAATGTTTTATGTTTTTGTATTAGTGAGATTAAGGATTTTTTTTTGTGAGCAGTGTTGCCGAATCACAACCATGTTACCCAGTAACAAATATTTCTCTTGCCCGTGATTCAAAGGCAACCACGAAGCATAGTGTGAAGCATGCATCATATTATCTGATCATCTTGACAGATGTTGAACAAGTTAAAAACAAATAATTCGAGTTGTATTAGTTAGAAGTTTAATTAGTTGACCATTTAAATTTCTGTAGAATGGATAGGTTATGAAAATGTATATTTGAATTTGTTAATTATATTGATTATAGTCTGGATATTTTGACCTATCTATCCTTACAGTGATCCAGATGGACCATACATACCCTAAGGTCAACTAATTAAACTGCTGATTAAAGCAACCCTGCAAATAATACCCATAAATGCCCCCATTACATATAGGAACTAACGATTTTATTATTATAAGACATCATAAAGGTACTGCGCTCAAGGAGGAATTTAATTACACAGGCAACTCTTGGTTTATGAGTTCCATTCCAAGACATTCCCGTATATCTTGAATTCCTGAGCTTTTACAATACATATTAGTACATTGGTAACTTTAGAAGCATCAATGTCATGTACTAAATATCGAATAATTTATACAGTATGTCTTAAAATAATGCATTATGATATATACGTAACTTAAATAAAAACAAGATAATTGTATGAACTGTGATGTTTGTAAACTGAGAGTTGCCTGTCGATGTACAGAGAGTTTGTTTCAGTGTGATAGTAGTGCAGAGAGTTCTCGATTTATGCAAGTTCTGTATATGTGATGTCACTGTTACACAATAAGATGAAAAATATATTACATTTCTTTACTATAAATCCGACCAGATGTGTGTTATATGATAGAAAAGTTCAGTATTTTGTGCATTGGTACACAAGTTACTGAAACTGCTTCACTTCTACAATCGTTATGCCATCTGTGTGCAAAGGATGACCCTTATGATGGAATTGTGAAGTTTTCTCATTTTCGCGGGAATTTACAAGGTTTTTGCAGAACCCATATATAAATCGAGGACTACCTGTATTTGTTACATCTCGGGTTCATTTTGGGGTTCATTGAACATTTTAAGTTTGTACAAGTAGAGTAGACTTTCTTGTGCCTGGAATCAGTGAAATGAAAATAAAATACTGACCCTTATTTTGTATTCAAAATTGTGTGCTTATAAATTTCAAAATAAATAAAATTGTAGTGTTCCCTCGAAGGTTTTTTCAGAAGGTAAAAAGAAAATAATAGATTTACATTAGATGCCAGTTTTTTGTTTCTTAAATGGTTGATTGGAAGATTTTTTGGAGGCTGTACGTGTCATAATAAGCAGATAACTGTGTGATTTGCTAGGGAGTCTTAAATCATTCCAACACACACACAAAAAAAATGTATTCTAAAACGTTATAATAGACAGTAATTTACGGCACTGACTGTTTACATCACATACACACTTATTGCATAACTGCATGCATTGCCTGCTCACAAAGTACAAGAAGGATAAATGTGTTCCAAGTGTTGAACTATCTGCATTGTCAAGTATTTGTAAAAGAAGTTTGTAGAGATTTTCTGGAACCAAAAACAAAAAACGACAATAAACCAGCGTTGCATTGTTGTGGGGTAAAGATTCTCCTAGAGTTGTTCATGCATGTTGTTGGTCTTGGAAATTGCTGGCTATTCCCTGAGAATTATTGGTGTCCCCCACCCACAAATTTTTTCAGAAACGAATATGTATATTATACACATAATGCAAATTTTGAGGGAGCCTGTTTTTTCACGCATACATTTGCAAAGATTGGACTATATCCCGAATATATATATATATATATATAAAAGGATGATAATAATAATAAAGAAATCCATTCCTAAAACTTGAACCCCTTCATTTTCACCACCACAAAAAATCTTTTTAACTCCTCACCAACAGATCCCTACCCTATGTAACTAACTATGCCAAGTGTTGTGCTGTTTTTAACGTCTTTTTGGTAACTCTTTTTTGCTTAGTACAGTACCTTCTCTTTTTATTTGTTCCTTTGTTTTATTTTATTAGTTCTTTTGCAGTTTTTCAACCTCCAAATTTCAAAACAGTAGATTAACTTTTTAAGGTTAAAGTTTTGTTTGAGTTGAGAATGTTAGATTTATGACTTTTCACATTCAAGTACCTTTTATTTTTTTTTCGCTTTTGTTTGTTCGCATGGAAACTAACCCTTTCAGTTTTGACTGACAAAACCGAAACAGTTTGGACAAAACTCAATTTAGTTGCTGTTTGCAAAACCAATTGATGAATTAATCTCCAACCAAAGGGTAAAAAAAGAAAAAAGATTTAGCTGCATCCAGCCACTTATTTATTAACTATGAATAATAACACCTTGCCAAAAATTTGGATTGTGGATTAATAGCATGGTTTCCAAACATGATTTAAAAGAAAGAAAGAGAAGAGAAAAATTTTAAAAGATAATAATAATAATAATTCACTGGAGAGTTTCTCAATTGAGTAAGAAGCAATCTGTAGAAAGTATGGAAGATGTGTGTTTCTTTGATTTGATTTTTCGTTTTAAGTTAGTATTTTATTTTTGGTAGACTGATACTTAAGTTTCACTTTGGTTCTTGAGCGCAGTATGACTACAGTGCTGGGCTGCGGAAACATTTTGCTTTTGCTTGGTCAATTAAGTTTTACTAAAGAGTGGCTGTTCTTCGTTCACACGTTTTCATCAACACGTCCAGTGTTGTCGATTTGTCTCGTAATACTATGTTCATTAACTTGCTGCTTTTGAAATACTACTTCTCATATAGTTTCTGTTTTAAAAATAAAAATCGTTCCATGTGCATTAGTGATTTTTTAAGAACGTTGGGCTGTACTGTTCATCTTTTTATGTTTTTATTCACTCTTTCCACCGTATGTCCTATTACAATTATTCCCTAGTTCAGCACTGTATTAGTTTATATTATTGGTACTATATCATTAGCGAGGGATTTTCCAACTGCAAAAGAGAAATTTGAACGATAGCATCATTTGTACATTGGTTACCGGTTGATGCAAAAAGATTGGCTAGTTCGGGTTGTTGATAAACCGTTTGTCAAGTTAGTAAATCCCTAGCTGACTAGTTTTTATGTTGCACTTCATTTTGGTGAGAATGTTGCACAGCTTGTTGATTTGTTTGCATCTTGTTGATTGTCTCTTTGGAAAGTTCTGGGCTTTGCAGAACTTGCTGGAAAGTTTGTGCAGCATTCTCTGCCAAGAATTGATCACTTTAAGAAACAGCTTCTTTGTTTCATCTATGTATAAATCTTGCACTCGGACATAGTAGCCAAAAAAAAAAATAATAATAAGGTTGGGTTTTATCTTTCTATAAATTTAAGCTGCACAAAAGGCTTTTGTAATCTCTTTCTAGTTTACAGAATTTCTGGGCAGTGTGCATGGTGTGTTGCATGAACTTCTTTTTTAATTTCAAAATTTTGTTATTACGAGTTCAATGGCTGATGGTGATTATTGCATTCGAGAAAATGGACGTTGAAATCAAAATTGTTAGGGAAACCAAATCGGGATTTTCTTTTTTGTCATATTTCATCTTTATTTTCGAAATCAAAGGTGAATGTTTTTAAATTCGTAATTAAAAAAAAAAACCAAAATTTCTCCAGTCGGCCACATTTTATTTATTTTTATTTTTCAATCAAATCATGCACCTGCAAATGAATTAGTTACTCCCCATTCTCCAGTATACCATTCACCTGCCTGCATGTTAACGGTGTGGTTACATGACTGATGATCATGATGTGTTTTTTTTTTTTATTTTGATGTCTTTGTTGTGTGTTAGAGCAGCATCGTTTGCTCGCAGTCATGTGAACCATTCCCATATTTCCATGCAGAATCCTGTCTAATCCAAGTTTTTCCCTCTCCCTTCTCTCCGCAGCATGGAACTGCATAAGAACCTGACTTCCCTTGACCCGAACTCGACCCCCACGACCTCAGCCAATCTGACATCGACCTTGACCACTAGTCCCAGCCCCTTGGCAATTCCCCTGAGCCAGCTCATCAAACCGGCACCACTTCTTGGCCTAGGGGCTGCAGCCACGTCTGCCCTCTTTGACCTCAACAACATCTCCCAGACCCGAAAAACCACCAACTTCCAGGCCAAAATGAGGGGTGGGGCTGCCACGCAAAATGGGACTAAGAAATCAGATCGCAACAAGTTTGCTCCATATTAATCTGCAGTGTTTCTACTATTTCGTGGGACAACTGCAAATCAAATAAGTAAATAAGTAAAGAGATAAAAGAAACTAGCGAAATGACACTGCTGCTGCTGCTTCAAAGTTTAAAAAACGAGAAGGATTTTTCTGGCTATCTCCTCCTCCTACTACTACTACAACTACTACTACAGTACTACTAAGAAATGTCTTTGATTGCTCTCAGCTGATGTAAAAATTATTTCTGGAGGATCTAGTTTTACTACACTGATTCTGTGGTTGGTTGAGAGTGCAACTTACAAAAACAGCTAACGGACGATAAAGAGCATTTGATTCTTCGTATTTTTGATTCTTTCTTGGGTATATTTTTATTTTATTTTATTTTGTTCTTTTTTGTTGAGATTTGTTGTGATATTTGTTTACAGCAGGAATTATGGAAATACCCATGTAGAAAAAAATGGGTTGATTAAATATTTTTTTTTCTTCAATTGGTGTGATTAGTTCGTAATTATGTCAGAAAAAATGTGATGTTTGCCTTTTTTGCCAGTTTTGTGAAGAAGTATTCCAAACACTGCTAGCCATTTAATATATTACAAATAACTTGTAACAAAATATCACTTCAGGTTGTCTCCAATTTCCACTTCTTTTTTATTCCAAAGTGTTGTAACGATTGTAAAACCTCAAAAAAAAAAAATTCAGTGTTTCTTGTGTACCAGTTTCTACATATCACTGCAACAGGTTGAATTTATTTTTACGGTCAACCTGCCTACATATTGGTGTGTTTGTGAAAAAATTGATTTTTTTTTTCAGTAGCTACAGTTTATACTATGTTGTCCTTAACATTGTGGTTCTCTTTTAGCTCAACAAGTTGTATTAACAGTATCATAATCAATGTCTTAAAAATGACGGAAAACTAAATTCGTTAATATGAGATTCATATGAAAAAAAAGAAAACGTAATTGTGAAATTTTTCGTTGGTAGGCCTATATATTTGTTTCTTAATGTTTTACTTTTGGCAAAACTTTTGTTCTCTGGCCAGGACCATGTAACCTACCTCAGTGGCAACTCGAAATAATAATAATGATAACCAAGAAACTTTTTTAGATATACATGTCCTTTTGTTAAATCATCGAATCAAATCTTCTGGAATTCTTCTATGCACAAACTAAACACCTTTTCATTTAGAAAAACAAAATACCTAAAAGATCATCTTCTAGCAGAGGCCCGGGTGCCTTTTTTTGGATTGGCTCACACGTGTTAAATTTGTTTAGATTAATATTTATTAGTTGAAAAATAAAAAGACTATGAAAACACAAATTGCAATAATAACGTAACAACACATAAAAAAGCGAACCTTTAAAGTTAGACTTATTTGTAGTGCAAGTGGATTGCTCAATTATATCCAGTCAAATTGCTGTTTGTCAGTGATAACTACTAGATTGAATTATAATAAGTACTACATTCAAACACTATAGCATAAACCTATGTATTTGTCAGTTCATTCAGTGAATCAGCAGTATTATGCATATTTGTGTAAGTGTATATATGTAAGCTTGAAAAATTGGGGTGCATTTGAACATTCATTGGGAACTGCTTGATCATATGCTTTAGTCATATCAGAGGAAATATGATTTTCTCTGTGACTTTTCATCGTTACTGTCACTCAAAAAAAAGGTTTCTCACTCAATTCTATGTATGTTACAAAATACATTATTACTTTTTATGAAGGGGATTCGTAATGCACTAATTTTGTTTTCTTGCATTCTTTGTTGAATTTAAAATCTTGAAACTTTATTTTACTAGCGGAAATAATGAATCTTTGGAGGCAGTGGCAGATTTTTTCAGAGTATTTTTAAACATAATACCGTACATTTGAAATATCGAACCAAATTAGAAAGGGGCGATGGGTACAAAACCAATTTCCAAGCTACTCTTAACATCAACTCCCATTTTGCATTTTTCTCCTTTAAAGCTCTAAATGAAAATAATAGAATTTTTGAGTGCAAAAATAAAATAAAATAAAATAAATAAGAAATTATACCAAATCGCATTTAAACTGTCTTGCAGATCATTCACGCTTCATAACAAGCGCAAAGCTTTCTTATCCAAAGATAATGGGTAATCTGTACCTTCAAATATATCTTCCACATTCAAACCTTCTTATACATAACATGCATAGTTGTGCAGTAAAAAAAAATATGGCAGTTTTTGCAATAACAAGAACTTCAAATTTTTAAAGCAATAATCTGATGTGCTCAGTGGTATAAAAATGAGAGAAAAAATTTTTCTATGTATCGTGTCTCTATATCTAAACTTGTATAAACCATGTGTAAATAGATATAATCGTAGAGGTCATTATTGCTAGTATTCTAAATGATTATCCATGTTCATGGTCCTGCCCAGTTAAAATGACAACAGCTTTGTTTAAGCATGCAAACATGGTATGCTTAAATTCAGAGGCAAAATAAAGAGAGAGAAAAATTCATTAACTTTGCTAAAGCACAACTTTTAAAAAACAAAATAATAAAAATTCAAATCATATTAATGGATGTTGAAGGGTTTTTAGATCATGTTATGCATTTTGACATTTTCTGCATTACTATTTTGTGTTTTGGTTATTTTTTATTTTTGGTTTTTTGTTTTTGTTTTTTGAAAACGGAAAAACAGTGAAATCATGTTTTGCGTTCGTTATTTGAACATGATAAATTAATAATCGTGGGCAAATGGTAAAACACGGGAAAAAACTGATCTGAGTATCATCTTCTTTTTAGGATGTCCACAGAACTGAATGGTTTGGGCTACTATACTTATATGTCAGCCCCTAATTTCGTCAAAAGTGCAGTTCTCTGACTTCAAGGGATGCGCTTTCGTTTTTATGTTTTTGTTTTCTTTTCATTACGTTTCTTTTGTTGGAGATTTTAAGAGGCCATTTTTTCCCATGTAGTTTGAATTATGTAGGACAGTTTGATTTGGGAATTTTTTTTGTCAAATTTTTGCATTAAGTTGGTTTTTATGTTCAAATTAATGTTCTCAACGAATTCTCTGGTGTAGAGTGTGCATGCCAGTCGGTGGTGGTCTATGATGTACAACTGTAATTTTACTATAAACGTTTAAAAGAAGATTCTCAACTGACCTTTGGTTGCAAACTCTCCACCAATGTATTCTGTTTGTAAATACAGTTTGTGCTGTGATATACAGCATGTGGGATCAAAGTATTTGTTTTCATTCATTTTCTTGCAGTTCAATAAACTTGTCTAGAGCCATGTAGTAGTATTGTAATTGCTTTAGCGTTTTAACAGTATTTTTTTAATCAGATATCACATATTTTTGCAACTTTTTTTCCATGATTCACTTTTTTTTTCATATGCATTTGAGCACCTTTATGCCAGTGATCCAGCATATACGTATACTCAATTTAGCCTAATCCAGGAAAAAAAGCTAGTTATCTACAGTGAAATATATTCTCCGACTCAATGAAACAGAAATCCAAATGGTATGTACGATAATATGGTATATGGCATACAAACATGGTATTATCCTAGAATCATGCTTTTGAAGTACAAGAATACCAGATTATATAAGTTTAATAATTTGTTTACAAAATCATTATTGCTCATCTGCAACAAACTTAAATTTGAAAAACAACGTTTGGTGCTATAATCGAAAAACAACTGACCAAATATGAACAGATAAAACAAGTTCCAGAATATGGGAACTACAGTAAATTCAACATAACAGAGATGAGATCATAATGTTGCTGACGTAAAGATGCTCAAGTGTAATAGCAAAACAAAACATGTTACTGAGTGAGAGTCAGATGAAAACCTTAAATATTCCACCCCTTGAGCGAAATGACATACCACCTACCACTACCATTTTTCTATGTAGACACTTAAAGATCTCTTGGTGCATACAAAGTGCATGGATTCTTTTAGAAAAGAAAGTCTTGAAGGTGCATAGGTATGCAGCCACACATGCACCACGTGCAAGATGGCAGCCAACTTTGGGGTCTCACTACTTGGTGTGCTTGACTCGGTCAAGGAATGCCTGTCACAGAACTCATGTCATTAATCATTTCAGAACTTCTTACTCCACTCACTCACACCTCCATTCTGAACCTTCATTCTCTGACGAATTTCAATAGATTTATTTTCCCCTTTCAAATTCCTGTTTTCTGCTTAAAAAAACGGATAACAGAAGGAACTGTCTTTTTAGTTAGTGCATTATTATGCATGTAGTAGGACGGCCATCATATTTCCAACTGCAAGACAGCGTTTATTAGTAAAGATACTGCCAACTTGCAGGGTAATGTAATTTCATGATGTTTAGAATTTCTACTGCAATTTGAAGTTTTTTATTTGACTCGCCCTCAATTATAGTAATTTTTATTGAGTGAGCTATACTTGACTACATTAATAAAAACATAACTTGACAAGAACAACTTTTGAAACTCTGCCATTTGATAACATACAATAGATTATTAGGTCTATGGTAGTATATTTGTTATTGTTCATTCCTTTGCAGTATTAAGATGAGACATAGTTTTTAGTTAACTCAGTGGCGTACAAGGTTTTCTCAATCCCACACCCTGTATTGACAGTATTTGTTGGTCTTGTCGTGGGACGCCATAACCAAGCCCAGCAAATATAGACAAAGGGGATGAGGGAACGTCTTGCAGATAAAAATACCATTCATGTTTGGTAAATTAAATTCTCGATCTATTTTGTTAATAAAATGTACATGATCACAAAAAAAATTAAAAGTCTTTAGTGTAAATCCATTGCTCAATGTTCACTATATAAAGGGCACATAGCACTTCATTTTTTTTTCATGTATTGAAACTCACTGATAGTAACCCATAGAAGGTTTACTGTTCATTTTTAAACTTCATATGGTAACTTGTAAAGAATTGGGCATACAATGTATACTTGGGTAGCAATAGAAGTTTTTAGCAGAACTGATCCATTCATGTCTAGTTTTTATCAACTTACAAATAGATATGATGTAGGTTCACACTTTTATCATAAACGATTACTTTTGAAGCCATAAACACAACCAATTTATGCACAAATACAACGTTCTTAGACATGTATAATGGTATCACTACATTTGCCAGTTGTGAACAAAACAGAATACTGTACTCAAAGAATGGAACAGTACAATATATACTAGTAGTGAGTAGGCCCTTCGTATGAAATGGTGTTGTGGGACGCTTCCAGAATGACCTAGGAAACATACCACTTCCATTGCTGAATGATTGTTGATGCCTGATTGCCAACACGAATGAGGCTTCCAGCTCATTCTAGGCTTTTATGAAGTAGGATTAGGTGATTTTATGCGATGTGTGATTGGTTTTACTAAGGTGTCAAAATACAAAACTGGAAGACCAGCAAAGGTAACGACTGGCAAAAATGTTGGGGGTGAAAAAATGTGACTGGCAAATGTCGTGGATCCATACATAATTTTAGCTTTGTATACGTCAAATTGATCACTGTACATGTTAGTGACCAGCACATTTCATATTCGAACATCTCTAAGAACTTTAAGATGGTGAATACTTATAATGTATTTTTATTTTTATGTCAAGTTGACATATGATTAATATCATTACACAAATATTTATTTTTTATGTGAAATATTATGTAGAAGATCTTAATGCTATGTAGAAAATCTTGTGTATCACATAGGAAAGCGTCATCTCCTATGTGATAATAAAATCACATCAAAACGCTTGCATTGTGTGTGTGCATAGTGTCTACAAAAAAATTGTAGACCTTTGGTCCACACTGTACATACTTAGTACATGGTTTTATCGCGTGTTCAAATGACTTTATAGATAGGATTATGATTGGTTGACCATAGAAGATTTCAGACTACCATCTGGAATTTATGGTTACCATCCAATGCTTTGTGTTAACTGAAAGATGTCAAGTATTCATGCCTCTGGCAGGAAAACTTACATGACGGTTATTCATATACATATTTTCTGCACTTTGCTCTCGACATATTGTTTGTCATCAAATGTGTCAATTTGTTCAATGAAACTTTTCAGGAGGTATTTTTTTTTCAACAGTACGTACTGCACCGTGTAGAAGGAATGATCGTGCAAGATTCGTAGCTCATCTTTTCTTGGATTTAGTGTATGCTAAGTGTTTGATGAAATTAATGTCTAATGGATTTTCATGTCCATTGAACTTTCATACCCATTCTTATTTCTGTATTAGCTCTTATATATCATTGAAATGTCATCTTGATTTATTCACGATTGTGTCTGTATGCAACGTTCACTGTTGTGTTAACGTACAAGGAAACATATATCCTAGGCAGGTTTCATAAGCAATACATACTGTGCTACATTTCAGAGTAGTATATACGCCTATCTGGTTATCTTTAGCAAGAGCAATAACTAGAGGGGGAGATATTTGCCTCGACATTTGCAATGCATAAGGTACTACATTGAAGGTTCAAAAATTCCAACTGGTAACAGTGCTTTGAATAAAATAAAAAGCCTATTTAATCTGATTTATCCCTTGAAAATGCAGCTATGTTCACATGGAATTCATTCGTCCCTTCTGAAAATCTCCAGGTTTTTCACAATGAAATCGCTGTGAGTTGAGTTCTGCCAATGTAGGATGTTGTTAACTCACAGGCAATTTCATTTCAGTGTGGTTGATTTCACTTTGCATTAACGATTCCAGTTTGCACTTTGATAGTGAAATTGACTTACGTATAACTTAAGACTCCATACACTTTATCTATAAACTGAAACTTGTGATATATGCAGAATGTCCCTGAATTAACTACATATTTCAATAAAATCGGGGGAATTTTCTTTTAATAGCTGTCTTAGTTGTATAATTACCGGTTTATTTTTATACAAAAAATTATTTTTGTAAATATACAATCTGCTGGTGAGTAGATATGCAGGTTGTGCAGTAATTGAATGCTATATGAGTTTTTCTGCAGCGATGAAATGAAGTTTTTATAGCTATGTCCAGTGTTCTACTGCCCTCAGTAACTGATGTTGTGGTTTATCTTCGAACAGTCGTAATATTTTATTTTTTACAAATATTTTATTTTTTTGTAAAAATAAACCAGTATCATAAGTCGATTTTAAATACATTAATATTACCTTCAGTGAGTTTGGTGAGTGAGTTTGTTTGTGTGATGTCTGTGTGGAGTCATGACATAGGACGCCATCTGGTGACACCCATGTCAAAATACGTATACAGGATGTATCTGAATAGTCAGTACAAACTTGGGGAATAAGGTCTAGGGATATAAACAAGCAGAAAATGTCCTATGAACATAGGATCGGAAGCACTTCCTTCTGGAGTTATGACGGTTCGAAGTTTGCCTACAATGGCTGGCAAAACGCTCAGCTTGTTGTCTTCATTGGCAAACTTCGAACCGTCATAACTCTAGAAGCAAGCGTTTCTGACCATATGTTCATAGGACATTTTCTGCTTGTTTATGTCCCTAGACCTCATTCCTAAAGTTTATACAGACCATCAGATACACCCTGTATATAAAGTGTGGTCTCAAAAAATCACTGAAAATGATTTGATGATAAAATTTGTTCTTTTAAAATATTCACCTGATGTCATTGAAATATATGCAGCTAATTCTGGGACACCCTGTATATACTAATGCTAAAACTATAACCAGTAATGGCCATCAAGCTGATAGCAACTTCTCTCTTTACCCCGCAGATTGGCTGCCTCGGGATGGCTGGGTCACAGCTGAGGGATTTGCCTCTTCCCTTCCCTTCCCAACCCGACAACGGATCCCACCTCTGCGATTTGCACCTCCACCTGGCCTTCAGTAGGGGTAACGTGTGCTCCTCAACTCACTTCTTTCTATCCTGTTTCAACTGATTGGGTAAATCCCACTTGTATAAATAGGACATTTTTTGCCTAAACAAAAACAGCAACAACAAAATTGCACCATAAAACCTATCAGTATACACAATGTGAATCTTCCAAGTGATAGGAAATTTTGGTATTACTCAAATATTTGGTCTTGAAAAAATTTGTAACACCTGTACTTTGTTTGTTTGCAAAAAAGGATGGTATATAGAGAAGGGTTCAGAAAAAATTTATACACCAAAATATGGTTTTGAATGATAATGTTCGCAGGTGTTACAATTGAAAAATATTTAGGATAATAAAACAAAAAAATCGACGACAAACCAATTGGCTAAACCACTGCCTTTGGTTCTGTATCTTAAAAAATGCACGCATGAGTGCATGGTTTTTAATTTATTATTGCTACAACAGTGGTTTAGGTGGGAATTGAGGTTGAGATGTTATATAAAAAAAAAACCTAGTTAAAACTTTGGAAATCAGCCTCTGTTTGCAGGAACAAGGAAATTCGATCCGTTCGCTCAAATGTTGGGACGAACGGACTTTACGCTGTCTTTCACGGTGCTTGTGCAGGACATTGTTAATCAATGACTATGCAATTCTGTCAGTTTATGCAGATTCGTTCATCTTCGAAGTTTTTTGTGTCCGATTCCTTGTCTTTACCATCACTCAAACTCATATTAGAACTGCTTGTTCTTTTTACAACAACAAAAAAGTGCACTCTTAGTGGCCACTCCCAACAACACCACCGCCGATTTTGCATGATTGTCCCGCACACCTAGACATTTTGGTCCTTTTTATTTTTGCTTTCGAACTTTTCATTTGTAGAAAAAATTCTCAATCACATGTATAGGAAGATGTAAAAAGTATTGTATTATAGTAGTGAATTTGTAAATTATTCCGATATCAAATATCTGTATTTTCTGATAACTTTATACTTCTATCTATTTATATGTGTAAAGCTGTTGTTTAACAAGGTGCCCTTGTTTTTTCATACATAAGTGACGAAGTGGAGGTTCTGTTACGATTTTTTTATTTGTTCAGCAAATTTTGCACATACTTTTATCAAGTTTTGGCTACAGTACAAAGTGTGTTTTCGGACACTTGTGTTAACGGCTACTCATGGCTATAAAACTCGTGTGCCAAAACCCAATCAATTTTTTCCATATGGATTTGTGGTAGCCATGTTGTTTACGTTTCAAGACAAAAGTGGTGTTGGTGTGTCTGAGAAATTCTTATAATCGTGTCATTGTTATCTCTGGCATATCATAAAATAATGTGGCAATGAAAATCAAGTGCTAAACACATGCGCTTAAGTTTTGTCGTACAAGCAGTGTTCAAACTAATTTTTCTCTACTGTGGTCTAGTCAAAAGTTTTTTAAGTGGAATAATCCTAATGTAGACATATAATCAATCGTTACTTCCTTTCTCATAAAAAAAAATAATAAAATACAATCATCGAGCTATTTGTTTTTTCGACCCGTGTGGGTCGTCAATATATAGTGGTTGAGGAATTTTGGGGGGGAGACTATAAAACTCACATAGTACTATATCATCTTTCCAACAGTATTGACTTCAAGCTTGATTTTACTCTTTTTTTTTGTCATCATCGAAGCAAGTTTGAAAGTCATAATAGGTTTTTTTGTATAACCAAATATTTCACGCGTATTGCAAATTATTTGATTTTATTGTTATTATATCATTAACAAACTATTCTTACAATTAAAAATACATGTGACTTGGAATGTCAAAAAGGTGTATTTCAAAAAAGAAAAAGTTTCTGACCAGCGAAAACAATGAGAATGTCCCGGCAATTGGTTGTGATAATAACGAACGAAAGTTTAACTGGCTCAGGGTGAAAAAGCAAATGTGAATACTTATTACTGCATAGACTAAAACGATAAAAAAAAATACACGATATGCTCAATGTTTTTTATCATATTTTATATGTTGGTGCATCATTATTAATCTTAACTTTTGTACAGTGCAATATATATATACATGACATGCAGTATTTCTGTGTTTTAAGCAGAAAAACTTAAATAGGTGGGAGTTGGAAACGAAGAACTGCACAAGACCAAGCACAAATTTTTCTCTTTAAAAAATCCTTGAATTCCTTGACAATTGCACGATTTCTATAAAATAACAACGGAGGCTGGTTTCGACGTCACACGTTACTTCTACTGCATTAAGTCTTAACTGTATAGAACCCATAATGACATTTCAATTAGGGCATTATGTTGCTGACACTAAAGTGGTTTTTGCAACACAAAAAAACATTCTGCATTAATTTGTAGATTATCATGTCCAGTGAATCTAATCTTACACCCGGTTTTTTGTTTTTAATTTATTAAATTACAGAATGGAATCATTGCTGAGAAATACACTATTAATAGTAGCCTGCCCAAATGTTAAATTAATCCTATATAATTGTTGGTTGTACAGCACATGTAGAGTGTGCATCAAATTTTAATCATGTTCAGACTTAAACCATTCTTGAGATACCTACTTCAATACAATGGTATTTGCATAATTTGGAATTGTATCTAAACGTGTGGGCATTAATGAGATTCAATTCAGACCAATGATAATATTATTTTGTAATGTATTATTATTACAGAAGGATGACATGTTTTATTTACATAATAAGTGACATTAAAATTTTATCATAAATTCAACACACATTGAGACACATCGTACACTAAATGTTTTGGCTTTAAGTTTCAACCCAATTTTTTTGTTATCGTATTTTTGTTATTTAATTATTATTTAATTATAATTTAAAGTATTACGTGTCATGATAAAAATTTACACCTATGATATGTCAAACCTTAAGCTTATCATTAGAATAATGAAAATTGGTACCCCTCGTACCCTTCACGTTGATAATGTTTTAAATTTAATTTTAAATATTTTTTCAATGTAAAGATTTATCATGTCTAGTAGCTTTGCCGTGGCACGGATCATACTAGTTTCAATTAAAGAAAGGGTCTGTTCTGCATTGACTTTCTCAAGCCTAGATCATTATCACAAAAAATTAAAATCATGACTTGGAAAAATTTTCATTCAAAGTAACAAATTAACAACGAAAATATATGTCAAAGAAGACGTTTATTGATCAGCAATGCTTCCCTTCGGTTTATTTTCATTGCAATCTAAAATTTTCTATGTATACATGTGGGCATCTTTACAACCATGTATTGCAGAGAGCCTACCTTTATTCACAGAAGATGAAGTGTGTTTGATAACTTGAAAAAAAAAATATCAGATATTTTTACATTTGTTCTTTTTTTTTATCATTGGAAAAAAAATAATAATTTAGACTATTTGTTGCTAGAAAGACTATTCATGTTTGCGGGTGAGAGAATACTTCGATATAATATATTACCTCAGGTAATCGGCACAGATGAGTGTCCCAATGTCCTCCCTTGTTTCATTCATTTAAAAAAACTGATTACCTTACAAAGAAAACTTCACCACGGGGAAGGGGGAGCCTCTACTTTAGTTGTTGGTACCTTGTAGAGACATAAAGTGGAAACTTTTCGAAAAATCACTATATAACCCCTTACCCTTGAAAATATCTTCAAAATGGCAATGTTACCACTCTGCATGTGCTGATCTACTTTGGTATTCAGGAGAATACAAGTCAAGAATTTGTTTTTTACATATGCAACATATTACACAGGGTATTATTATGTAATTTATCATGATTTCTTTCAATGCTCGTTGTGGTGTTATATACAATTTAAATAAGATGAAGGAATCGAGCAGCACCCTATGGTTTTTCTGGAATGATATTCACGAATTTTCTGAACTGTCGATATAAAAAAAAAAATGGGAACATTTTCGCCTTTGAACATTTCGGTATGTGAACATACGGTATGTGAGAGCAATCAAGTATCAATATAAATTAACTGCCTGAACCCTCAAACCGCGACTGGTCAGTCAGTGCTGCCTTGACTTCCTAATCTGTGCTTGAAATCCCCAATTCAGAAAGAAACAAGATTTCAACCAGTGCATAATATCTACATTTGTGTTTACAAGCCTCAAATCTCTAAACTGGGCTCTCGGTAGAATCTGAAGCATACCATCCATCACTATCCAGTGCAATAACCAACTTGCACCAACAATCACAAACTTATGTATTTGGTTCTGACTTTGCCCGCGAGTGTTATGGAAGTGCCACGACAAACTATTAAAAACAAATCGGATAACAAACGTTTGGATGTGAGATTTGGAAAGCTCATTCTCCAGTGACTGTGACCGCCTAATGTCAGCCGAGAGTCCTGTTCACCACCACCACCACCGTTCTTTTGGTTTTGTGTGTCCCGATATACCAAAGTCTGAAACATCAGGTCAGTATCCCTTTACACCAAAGATCTCAGATCTGCCTGAACCCAACTAACACTGAGACTGTAAATATTACAAACTGGAAAAGAACAACGATCAACCCAATGACCATGCTGTTGTTACCCAACTGCTGAGCGTGATTTCAATGTGTATATATATAAGCATTCAGAGAGAATATTCAAACATATCTGAACACCCATCAGAAAAAGAAATATTATATTTGTTACGATCAATTCCACTCGAACTGATAGGAAATCACTAGGAGGATTGAGAGTTCATTTTGTACTGTCTCATCATCATCATATCCATCTTCACCGTGACTGCCAACGACGATGGTTCACTGCAAGTTTTGTGATTTTTTTCTTTTGATGTGCCTAATTTAGAAGTGATGGCAATAGAACAGCGGTCAAGAAATTGGAACTATAAAAAACAAATTGGAACGGAACTTTTGACGACCATTCGTACAATGCTCACACCTTCACGGACTTTTCTCTCAGTGATTTCTCTCGAAGCCGATGGATTTTGTACTATACGTAATGCCAAAAGGGGTTCAACGTCAAGCCCTCTATTTCCCCTCTCCCAACATGTACAGAGGCACCCAAGGGCAGAACTGCTCTCTAACCACAAATTACTATCCTTATATATACACCAGTTCGCGATTCTTCACCAACACGAGTGTGACAATCAGACCGGCTGGCATCACATACACAGTGCGAGTCTTTCAATCTGATAATATGCAACTCTTCCTAGATTTCTCTGTGATGTAAATCGGGCTTTTCGCCTTCCAGTTGGACGGGGGTTTACGGGGTGGGGTCCTAACACTTTCTTACCATTCGATCCCCTCGCTCTTTCTTTGACAAAACCGTACCCTCGAAACAAAGGGTTGGTTCGCTAGTCGTCAGCCAGCTGACGGGATAGAAGGACCTTCGACCCTGTCTTTGTAGCCTCTCTGTCAAATCTGTGTCGCAATGTAGAAATCTTGCAGTCCTGTAGTTTGTTTACGAAGTGTTGGCAATAACTTGCTCAGATAACAGTACAAGTGTACAGACTAGGTTGTTGCGAAGAGTCGACTTTTATCTTTTCTCATCTCTGACATTCATATCATTCTTGAGACTTCTTCAAACTTTTTGCCTTTAATTCCAACTGGAAAGTGAAAGATTCAAGAGTTGTGCTTTCTTTATAGCTTCCACTGGATGTATTTTACAAATTTTACAGATTGTTTGTGCATATGGGTGTGTGTGCGCGTGGTGTGCATGTGTTATTATTACCATTATTATTATTAATTAATACCTCTATCCGTGTTTTGTATTTTACAATAATTTCAGCTTGGGTGTTTTACTGAACAGAGTCTCTATGATTGGATCCTTGGCTGAACAGCCCGTTGTTCCAATGTTATCTTACAACTGTAGATTTCCTTTTATCTTTGTCTCGTACGTTATCATTTACAAAAACAAGATCTTTAAAGGAATCTTTATGGAGAACATTTGAACTATGTTGTAAGTGAAATCGTTACATATCATTGCGGATGTGATGTTGATCATCATCTATTGAGATTCAAACGATCACACGCAAAAAACGTGCACGAGATGTGCTGCCTATGCCAAGGGCATGCTGACCTTGCTCCATCAAACTCTTGGGGTTTCTTTTCCCAGTACTGTAGAGCTGATTTGTTCTGTTCATCCCTAGCGCTGCTATCCTGCATTCGATCTCAAGTGTTGTCATACTAACAGAATGGCCGCTTCTTTCATGCTCCATCGAGACAGCTCCCTTCCGAGTACCCCATGTCTTGATCACGCACACAGGCCATGTACATGTCCCCAAAAAATGTCCCTGTTGCAAAACACGCGCGGCAAACTGATGCACTGTCAACCCAACGTGGCAACGATGACGAGTGTCTGAAACCCTTAGAACCAAAAGCTAGTACGCCCATCAGGAAGCTTTCTTTCTCATTGGCTAGGCACGTACCTTCGACAAACCACAGTTCAAATCCTTTGGTGTAAGAAGCAATAAATGCTGATTAAACAGAAAGTTCTCTCTTCGTGTTGTAAAGATTTATCCAAAACGAAAAAAAAAAGGAAATCCTCAATAGGTTGTTTTTCTCTGTCATCTAGGCTTGAGCACTTTTCCCACACTATACTAACTACAGACGCTTTCTCCAGTTTCTGCACCTAGTTTCATCAGCTTTCTATCCAGTTTTCATGTGTCCACTGCCTATATCCACACTTTGACGTTTTCAAACACTTTGATCATTCTTTTTGTTGTGACTTCTTCCAGATCCTATGAACCGCGCGTGTTGTCTCGTTTCAGTCTCATTTGCTAGAACTTGAACTGTTTCTTGCATTTTTTCCTCCTCCGAACGTAATTCTTCCTTTTTCTCGTTTTTTCGTTTGTTATATGCTAGACCCTGGGGGGGAACAACCATTTGCTGTATTTTTGCTGTTTGTCTCCTTGGCTATCTCTGTTGACTGCCTGCGTTCTTTTGAATCTTCACTGGAGAGAGGGATATCCTGGCCCCCTCTTAATGGGCGCTGCCTCACCCCCGCTGTTTGAGCGCTTCTCACGGACTCTGCTTCTTTGTCTGCAGTGGGATGGCTAACACCTTGTTTCGTCACGATGTGTGTTGTTGGTTATGTTTAGCACGGAAAAAAAAATTTACGAGGGAAAAGGGAATTCTAAATAATCGCCATAATCTTTGTATATGAATTTCTTAAAGCATACAGTTATTATTGAGACGACGAATTCAGGAAGAAAAAAAACTTCAAAGCAAAAGAAAAAAAAAATATTTATCGTATGGGATGTAAAGACAGATCTTTGTACAAATTACAGTAACTCTTCAATTCGTATTTTTTGTACAGTATTTTTATACTTGTATTTTTGCCGAGATGTAAAAACTACTTATACCTCTAGTGGTTCAGTTTACTACGAATATGTATTGATCAGAAGAACGTGATATCGGTCACGATTCGACTGATGCCTAATTATCAAGATAAATACCATTAACTGCGGTGACAGTATTTGAAACAATGGTCTACAAGTGTAATCCATCACCAATCAAACTTTTTGGTTGCATCGCGATGCTTACACATTGATTGTCATTTGTTACAAACCATTTCTTTGTCTATGTATACTGAAAAAAAAAATTCCCTGCACAAAAAAAAAAAAGTTATGTTTTTGTTTTGTTCCAAACGAAAATTCACTCACTTCCTCAATACCTAACTATCATGAACAATGACTATTCTCCTCCGACAATAACATTAATGGATGTTTTTGCAAGCAGAGTTGGCGATACAGAAAGAGCTGTGAAATCCCGTGGAAATCCAGAGGCAGTGCAGTTCTTCCACTGCTCAAATGTTTTAGTTTCAAACTAGGAACTTGTTGTATTTTGATTTTGTGCTTTGACGTTGGCTTCTTCACTGTTGTTAATCATTTTACACTACTGCAAAAAAAGAACATTTCTTTATGTCTTGGCAATCAATACTATTTTCTGTATTTTTGATGGGCACTGGCGAGGCAAGATGGTTTTCCTGTCGATTACTGAATGGAATGAAATCCTATTCGTTGAGCAAAGTTCCAATCAGTTGAACACCCTCAGCTAAACTCAGGAATCTAAACGGTTCGTTTGCATTTCATTTGTTGCAATCGCAAAGAATCACTGCTGATGGGTCAGTAGAAGGTAACACGAGAAGGGATCAAATTTTTTATTTTATTTCATATACTGATAGGAAATCCATGTTTCCTCACTGGGTCATGTTCTTTATATTGCAAAATCTTTAGATTGATTAAGGTCTTGTTTGGTTTGTTCAATAAAAAGTAAATGAAAAAATGTATTTGTCTCAGTTTATTATGTTTACCTTCTCTTGCACTGATATGACTAGGGCAACCAAAAAAAAATGCAAATATATATTTTTTTCATGCTTCTGATAAAGGAATAGACTAGACACAAATCTGTTTCAGGCTAAAATGAAACGTTTGAGCCATATTTTTTCATATTTTCTTTTAGAGCTATAATTGCATATTCGGAGTTTTACGGCATTTTTTAAGGAAAAATTGCATATTTTTAATTCATATTTTTCTTAATTTTGAATATTTATTGTTTCAATTTTAAGACAGAAAAATAGTAATTATCGGAGGGGGGGGGGGTGTTTGAACAGCACTTTGGCTTTGTGAATTAAATTTCGGCACGTTTGGCTGGAGGATTCATGAATAGTTCAACAATAGACAAATGTGTATATTAAAGCACTGTCATTTAAATTTGCACCTATAACTTCTGTTGATGTCGAACAAACTTTCTTAATGTACAAGAGTGTCCTCATACAGTCAAAGAATGAAACGTTTGTCATTTATTGCAACCCCAAAATCTTGATTCGTTTTAATTTCCTTCTATGTTTTAGTTGTAGCTGATTTTGTGATCATCACAATTAGTTTAATTTTTTTTAGTTGAAATTATTAATTTTTTTATTGATACTTACTGCTATCATTTTCCCTGGCAAATTTTAATTCATATCTATGTTCATATCTATGTTTTCATATCTTTTAATTCATAATTATTTTATAGATTTTCTTTCACATTATTTTGTATCCTTTGTATATCAGTTTTCTGTATTTAATCAACAAATTTAAGAGCGTATTTCCATTTCTGTGGGACATATTTTAGGCGCTTAAAACAGTTTTTTTCAGAGCATATTTTTGGTAGCTTAGATATAACGCATCCTGAACCTCCCTTTATTTGAAAAGTTCCGTGCAATATAGTGGTAAGCTACACTTTTCAAATTTTTCAGGAAGGCTATTTTTTCTAGTGAAAACTCCATAGCATCCCATACTGAGCAACAAAGTGATTATTTATATTATGCTGTCATTTCTGGAAATTCTGAGAGGTAACTAGCTAAACACAGTACTGAGGGACAGTTTAATGTAAAAATATCATTTTTGGAAAAAGCGTGGCTTATCATCATTATCGAGCCCTTTATTCGCATAACTAACCACTTTCTCCCTTATCACAATAACAATAATTACTCCGATCTGTGGGTGTATGTGTCATAAACGCTTTTTGTAGCATCTTATCACTAGATGGAGTTGGTTGGTTGGTTATAAACGTAAAAAGTACAAATAGGTTAATTTTGTAATTATGAATCTAAAGTTTGTATTACTAGTTCGGAACCAATCATAAAACTGCTTCAATCCAATTTCAAAACAGCTTAACTCATTCAATGGAATTCAAAGAGTCTTGATCACTTGTTTTTCCAAAAGTCTAAAAGCTAGATTGGAGCAGTATAGCATAGACACTAACAATACAGTATATACAAACGTTTTCTTTGAAGTCGTTTTCAAGCGATTTGTCTCCAAACATAGCTAATTCAAATGAAACAAGCTTGTTTCCAAGCGATTCATTGAAAACGTGTTGAACTCAGTGCAAAAAGCACATCTCCAAGCGATAACCTCATTCGCTCCCCAAAACATAACGAATTCAAGTGAAAATAATTTATACAGTACTAGAAATTATTAGAAAAATTGGAATGTCCAAAAAAAAGACGTGTATTTTTCGCTATGTTAAAAATGCTAAAAATCTGGTCAAATTTTTACTATTTTCAAAATAATATGTTTTCTTACGTTATTCGCGATGCGGAACACACTGCCACGCATCATTACAAAGCCTGAAGCATGGAACTCAAAAGAAGTGGATGCATGCAAGTAATGTATAGGAGAGTACCAACAGAAGTACTACTTTAAAAAAAAAATTTATCTACATTCACTGTTATTTTATTTTCACACATAATTCATATCAAATTCATTCCAATAAATTAGATATAAAATCTCATCCAACCGATTTAAAATGCTGCTTGACAAATGTCATTTAAAGCAAAGAGCAGTTCAATCAAATTTGTAGCATTTGCTAGTTGTCTCATTAGAAAACAGTTTTCTCCTTTGATCATTAACACAACTTGAATTCAGAGATCTGCAGTAATTGACTGGCACTACACTAAAATTCCTATGTCAACATTAAGTGCTTGATGTTTTTCAAATGAAAGACACACAACTTGATCACCCGCTCCCAAGGGCTACTACTTAGCCTACTTTCAGCATTAGCACTGGTAGATATGCTGCAATGAAATTTTTGTCTTCACTGACATAGTTTACGAGTTGTATACATTGAATTTGCTTAAAACTAACAAATTACCAATACTCTTTCTTATTGTTATTATGATAGCACGTTAATTACAGCAGTTAAAATAAGTGAAACTTTCTTATCAGTAATCAGTGACTGAATAAGTTAGGGTTACCATAAATAATGCAACAGTAAAAATATATAGTTATGAAACAATTTCATCATAATTTTTTCATGTTCAAGAATAGAATAACAAAGATGGTATAATTATTTTGTATTGATAGTTTTTTCTGCAGTTTTTTTGCTCATTACAGAAATAAATTAGATTCTCAAAATTATATATAAATTTAAATAAATTTCAGTGGAAATGAGCATTGTGCGTGAATAAACCATGAATTTCACAACACTAGTTACATAAATTAGTGGGCTTAATGTGTACTTATTAGCACTCATTTCGGTACTTTCCGGTTAGAGTGGAGCCCAGTCTGATGTTGCTATTTGCTTGTACTTGGTTATGGGTTTATTTTGCAAGTTTGGTTGGGAAAAACAAAGAAACGTATTAAATGCATGATTTTGTTTTGTTTTCCTAACCTAACCTGCAAAATGAACCCATAACCAAGTACAAGCAAATAGCAACATCAGAC
>JAQIWH010000109.1:0-74508 GCA_034695005.1 Cryptops parisi
TATAATTAACTTTTAACTTGTATTGAAAAAAAACAAAACGTTTAACAAGTGCAACATCAATAAAATATTTCATACACAACTGTTACAAACATTCCAATTATGCGATTACACAATGTGGAAAAATCCCTGATAACAGTTGCAATCTAATTTGTTTTTTAACACGTTGGCAAAAGTTCCATCCTTGTGCCAATGAGATTTTACAATGTGAAAAAAAAATAATAATAAATTTCCACTGATTGATATCTGGAATTAATTTGAAATGAATGACGATAACATGATGCAAAACGTAACAACTGTCGATTCTCATGTCATCTATACACGAAATTAAAATGTTAAAGTTCAGCTGTTAATGTTTTTTTTCCTGTTACTACTTACTATAGCAAATTAGCAATGTCAAGTGATCAGACCTCACACATAGTTTGTAACCAGTGCAGAACTATATAAACACTAAAACCAAATATACAAATAGAATTTTATTTTATTTTTGTTAAAATCTGAACTTGTTTAAAACTGAACGTGAAATGACAGATGTAAAATTGAATTTGAAACACCACCAATTTTTAACTAATATCCAGTTGTTTATCTTGTAACCAGTATTGTATTTATGGGGAGGGGGGGTTCTGATAAACCACATTGGAGGTTCAAACCCGTCTCAGAACCATATTTGATTCATTGACGTGTTTAACGCTGTTTGGATGTTTTCATAGACAAAAAGTGGCAAAAACGGCGAAATTGTGCACTTTTTTGGGTCTAAACATTCATTTGGAGCTTGATTTTCTACGTAATTTTTAGACATATTCGGCTATAATTAAAAATCCCAAATACATCAAAGGCAATAGAAAACACTCAAAAAACATTTGACTTGCTTGAAAAAGTACTTAATGAATCGCTGGAATATAAGCTATTTAAAACTTGAAATGTGTTTTGAGGAAACTCGTCTCCGTAAAGAGATACAACGAAATTGCGGAAATGAGGATATCACATATTCTCGGAATGTAAGGTGGTGGTTTATTTTTCTAGGTATAATGACTGTTACCAGTGCCTTTTTTCTATAAAAAAAATGTTAAGTAGTGTGTACGCAAGACGAACATCGATGCAAATATCGATAAAAATCGATACAATTTAAAGCTAAAGTATGGAATAACGTATTACCAATACGTCATAAATAAATTATTTATATCTAATCACGGAAGTATTTTCGGACTATGATTTATCATTTAGAAAAGTTTCAATACTTGCTTTCTATCACCTCTGAAAATTAAGAATAATTAATCTGAATCACCGTGTATAAAGTAAATGAACTGTAGGTAACAGGTGTAATAATTACACGTTAACGTTGTGTTTTTAATATAAAAAGATTGGGAATGGCAGATTTGTTAATTAAAATGTTACGTTAACATAAAAATAGAATAACATAAAAATAGAATAATTTTTCCCGTGTGAATAAGAATACACCTCGTTTAACGAACTAAAAATAATCAAATACTGCACTAATATAAATCGGTGCGTACGTTTAAAAAATATTAAACAGAGTGACGTTTGAAATGACTTTAGTTTCATTTTTCAACCCTAGATTTCAGTATGTATCAATTACTATCACACCGAGCATTTACGAAACAAAAAATTTATAAAATATGTTACAATAACATAAATACAGAATCATTTTTTCGGAGTCGAACACCATACTCCTCGCACAAAAATTGATTATTACACCAGTGTACACATTTAAGTTTGTTGAACAATTACTTTTGATATCTGTATGTGTGTTTGTATAACGCTCATGTTGCTGAGCAACATGAGTTGAAACAATGAACTGCTTAATGAAGAAAAAACGGTGACGGGCATACATCTATATTAGTGTTATGTAATGTAACTAGCATTTTCTAAACCACCGATTACTAGTTTTCGACTTTGTTAATGAGCATTTACGAAACAAGATAAAAAAGACAGAGCCTCATAAAGTACTGTGTAATCAAAATTAAATACCGTAATCAAATAAAAACAAGCAAAACACAGCGTAGAACAAACTGTCACATCAAACAATGCAACAAAATGGCCTATCAATTTCTGATAAGAATCACTGCACATGTGACATACTGTAGTTACACGTATAAACCTATAGAGACTTACCCTGTATTACTCTACCAGAAGCCTTTTTACGTCACCGGCGTTAACTCGCTATCAAAATGCATTAAATATACTCTATTGTGTGATTCATTTTTTAAGTTCATAAAATATTGTGCATCATTATAGTACACACAATGCACAGAAACAAAAAGTCCAAAACTGTTAAACATAAGCTTACAAAAAAAAATTACATCATAGTTCCAATTTCCATTTAATTAAAACAGTGATTTAAGATATAATTTTGACAACTCGCAAAATTAATGTGCAAGGATGTCCATCCTAAAGATTGGAAGATAAATTACCAGAACATAAAGTTTGGCAAATCTGTTTTTTTTTTAAGCATATCATCACTAAAATTGATATTTGTGTCACATTAGAGAAATTCAAAATACAGTAGTGACGACAAGCGTACTTCCAACTTAGGAATGAATAGGATGATTTACAAAACTTCAGCCAAAATAAAATAAAAGTTGATATACCCCAACGCAATGTAATGCTAATTACCTAGTTCGGTTCTCACCAATGATAAATCGAAGGGTCTGGGGTAAAAAGGAACCTAGAAACATGTGTCAGGTGCAATTCTACCTTCCTGACGCATACTTTTGAGCACAACAATATGTGCAAAGATGTTTAGCGCAAGAAGTGCGAAGTAGCCCATAAACAGCAAGGCAAGTTCAAGAAATTGTGAAAAAGAAATGTTATTTAACACCGTTCTACAGCAGGCCCTTCAAATTAAAATGCAATCTACACCTCATTATATCCCGTCCCTAAATGGTAATGCCAATAAAAAAGTTCCTAGTACATAGAACCAAATATCAAAGATGGGTACCGAGGACTACAATTGATCAAGTTTAGAAACTTGATCACTGTACAATTTTCAGGAAATTGTAAAGTGAACCAGCATAGACTTCTAAATCACGAGATGTAGGTTGCATTAAAAAAGCTTTTTAAGAATACGGTTTATGTAGTTTCGCGATCTTTAAGAAATTCGATATTCGATTTATGCGAATTTTGAGTTATTCTATATTCGATTTCTGCATGTTTCAATTTAGCTTATGCGAATTTACATCAATGAGATCTTTGAGTAATGTGATGTTCGATTTCAACGATAGTTGAATGCGAGTTTTGAATAATTACATTTTTGATTCCTGCGACTTTTGTTACATTAGACTTGTGCAGTTTTCAATTTATGCGGTTTGAACATTATGCGAATTTTGGTACATTGGACTACACAGTATATTATCCTAAACGCCTGAAGATGACAGTAGACGTTCAATTCCCAGCTCACTCACTCACTCAAGCTAATATAAAACAACTAGAAGTAGGCCGGTGCTGTAGCACGAGGGCATGAGCGACGTCTTGAGGACGTCACCTTAGGAGGGGCTAAAGCGTTTATCACTGTCACACACATGTACAGACGTGAGCTCTTCTTGTTAAAAGGGCTCCGTGGCGGCCTGGTGGTCAGAGCGTTCACCTCTGGCAGCAGTGGCCTGGGTTCGCCTCCAACTCGTGCCTTGTGGATTCAGTTCGAGGACTTGACACTACGAAGGCTAGTTTTCTCGGGGTTCTGCCGTTTTCTCCTGCATCATAAAACCCTGTTCCATGTTTATCATCTTCGTCTCATCAACATTTCTGTATTTCAAAATTCAATAAAGTCCGAGGAGCAAAATGACATAGCTGTAAAGCCAGTCGGTGCCCTCTCCAAGTACCTATAACTTAGCATCTTATTAAGATAATTGAATTAAGGCTAATTCTCATTAGAATGTACACACCGCGCTTCGGGCTTGAAAAACATGGTGTATCGAGCCAAAGCGCCGCGTATGCGCTCAAGTGAGAACCACGCTTTATACACCAAAAAAAAAACATACAGTAAAAGAAAAACTAGAAACAATAACTTGCTCAGGCTCAAACACTGTAAATTTTTAATGATAAAACAAACAGGAAAAAACTTCCCTTTTCCTATGATGATAGTTTGGCAATAGCTGTCCTAAGAGCAATAACTACCTTCGTGTAAATGAAGCTTCAAATACAGTAATATCCAAAATATTATTGAAATTAGTTTTAGTTGTAAAAAACATACCATTTAATAAACATAAAATTTAAATTTAATTATTGAAGTTGACATCATTTACACGAAGATAACTGTGGCGATAATTGTTGTCATGACAGCATTTATCGTCAAAACTAACATGTAAACTCGCCTCACGGGTACGGAATTGTAGATTTATTGCAGGTTTTGATGTTGAGCGAGATATTCGTCGTTCCCAAGTTTGTAATGCAGGCTCTTTTTGTAAAATTCTTGTACAAACTTTTTCACTCAAACTAAAGTGTACACTAATCCTGGCAATAAATTAAACCAGCAATCATGGTGAAAATAAATCTGTAGAAAAACTGCAATAGTGGAAAAAGCACAAAAAATTGGAAATTCTTGACCATACCATATACTGTAAAACTGGAATCTGCATGTTTATTCGCACCAAGGATTAAACTTAGTTTAGCGTAAATCTTAAAATGTAAATCGGATTTTGTAATTTCATTTCACTTCAAAACCAACTTTGAGCGAAATAATAACAACTTAAAACGTAAATGTTATATTCTGTGACATTTCAAGTCTAAATTCAAACTCGAGCATTTCCCAAACAGTGTTCTACCCTGAAATTCTTAACAGAAACTAAGGGTTTCTCAAAGAAATGAAGAACAGAAACAATTTTTGCTGAATATGTTGTGAAAATGTGGAAGAGCTGTGAGTTGATTACTTATTTCTACCCAAGGTTTTGTTTTTTTAAATTTTTGCGCCCCCTCACTTTGAGAAATGCTGCTCTTCACTAACAAAAAATTTAGTCAGCAAACCACAGCAGCAGCGAGCCTGTAGTCAGGTGGTTTTTTCTTCGGGAGGGGCAGACAATTTCTGGGAGAGCCCGGACACTGAATAGGAAAATTGAAGATAAAACATGATCTTTGGACATGGACAGTGGGAAAAAAATTTCAAAGGCCTCTCTCCCTGGCTACGGATCTTCTACAGATCTAATTGACTTGCTGCTGTAAGTCAATTTCACATTAACTTGTATGCTAATCTGTTTTTGTGTTATGAGAGATAAATTACAATCAGCAATTATAATCTTTGGCCAATCAACAAAACACGATGAAAAAGTAGTGATTTCACACTGTAGTTCATATAGGGCCTACTGCAAGCCTATGTATGAAATGTCAAAGGACAAGTTTCCATTGAAGCAATTTGAAAATACAAAATGAATTTTCACCCAACATGAAGTTACAAGGAATCCCAAGAGACCAGTTGTTCCAAGGTGCGAACATTGGCATATTTCATAGCTACAGATCACTTGTCAATTCAGTTGAAAACATGGTAATAATAAAAATTCACTTAAAAAGTTAAATCGAACAGTATGCCAGTTTCGTTTTTCTCATTTTGTTAACTACCTAACTGGAATTTATATACAAGATCTTCAGTTTATGTTGAATAAAGATAATATAAAAGAATCAGCAAAATGAGATACAAATTGTCTTAACCACCCTGAAAGAAAGTTAGCAGCTAACCGATTAGTGACAAAATTTTAACTAGCATTAGGAAGAAACACATTTTCATTATGCAGAATTCCTATGGTATTTGAAACCACAATATACTATACCATGATGTTACTAAAGCATGGCTACGTTCACTTTGGACGCTTTTTCGCTAAAAAACGCTCATAAACGTCCAAAGATAGTTGATAAGTCTTCTTTAATTTACTTAGAACTTATATTGGTTATTGACTATACTTGGACGTTTATGTGCGTTTTTAGCGAAAAAGTGTCCAACGTGAACGTAGCCTATACGTCATGTGAAACACTTGTCTTTAGTATAATATGTCATGGTGAAACACTAACATCCAGGTGAAAACTAACTTCTGCAAACAATATTGCTTCAATGGAATACAAAAATACATGTATAGTCTCTATAACTTTGGACGAACACTATTGTCCAAACTATAACCAGCAATTTCAAGAGTACAACTGCTCATGTGTAACACCATTCAGTGACACGACAGAGAAGCCATGCTTGACAAGTCTTGTAGTGACTGCATTTCTGTGGACAAATTTTTCTAAAACAGTGGGGTTCCATTTTTTAAAAAAATAAATTAGTAAGCTAATAATAAACTATGCCCTCCAAAATAAGTGAAGCTAAGAGAAAATGCCTCACATTTTCAAGCACAATTTAAAAGAGAAATTTTACTTCATTTTAAAGCATGACTGGAATGACGTGAGTGAATTTTGTAAATCACATTGGTCTATTATGTGAACTAATTTTAATTTTTTTTATTATAGGACGTATGCCAAGAAAAAAACTGGGAATTTTGCACAAATTAGACACTATATAGGGTGAAATGCTGTTCATGCAAAATCTCTCTGGTTCAGTGGCAGATCTAATACAGAACTAATGAAGCTTAAGCTTCAGGGCCCATAATCCTGGAGGAGCCCTCAAAGTTTTTCAAGTTACTATTTTGTTACAATTATGAGTTTTAAAATATATAAAATATATAAAAATATATAAAATATATTTTCACATTTTTTGTCAAATTAGTTTTGTTATATCTAGCGATTTTTTGCTTAACAATTTAGCAACATCTAGCTACTTTTTGCCTAGCAATTTGTTGTGAAGGGGCAAGTCACAAAAAGCTTCTTAAGCTTCAAACCGTAGATCCGCCACTGGTTGGGGCTGCACCAATTAAACCAATTGTTACGAGACTTGACTGTAATCCATTTCTGAAAAATAAGCTCGGTTTAAATTGTCAAGCAGAAATGTCTCATTTCATTCACTGCAAGAATCACAAACTTTACTGTTTTGTGAAGAATAGGCGACACATGATGGAACCTAAAACCGTTTCACGATGAAACATGGTTAATTTAATCACTAAGCAAAACATTTAAAAAAGCAAACTCAAAATTAATTTCATTGAAATCCAACTTTTTCAAAACCATAAAAATCAACACAAAACAATTTGATCAACAAAAAAATATCACTTCTATCAGTCTTTAAAAAGCTTGTCAACGTTGGTAACAAAAAATTGCATTTTAAAGCATCAACACAATTTATAACTTTTATTTGTTGAATTTCATAGTTGGTAACTTTCGTTCCTCTTTTAAGATTCTGTACATAGTCTTTTTTCTTTTTAAATAGTAAGTCACGTTCAAACTTACATGGTGGTTTATGACACTTTACAGCAGGCTTTCAGCCAGTTGGTAAATAGCATGGATCAGTTTCTCAAACTGTTAAAATATTCGTTCAACAGTTTCTTAAACTGTTAAAATATTCCTTTAAATTCCTTTTTTAAAAAAAACAAAACAACAAAACACTAGGTTATTGTGCTTTGAGAGCACAAGAAAGCATTCACTGGCACGTTTAGCTTTTTCTTAAAAAAAGCATCAAGTCCGAGTTTTCTATTTCTCAGAATAAGCTTCATGCAATAGGTAGTAGTGGTGGTAGTAGTAGCAGTAGTAGTTGTAGTGTCTTATCACAGTCAACAAAAGTTGCCAACTCTTATCTCACAATTAAAGGCAGTTTGTAAAATCCCTGCTCACGTACAGTTTGCATGACTTTGGAAAACTTCTGGAATAAGTCCAATCCACTTATAATATTGCATTTCACCTTCAACGGGAACCCCAAGTTTGACCCGACACTCGACGGGTCCAAAAGTTTGCTAAGAAATTCCTGAAGATGCATTTGCTTCGCACCTATCAAACAAACAAAGAAGCTTTTTAAGCAATTCCAAATAGAGGATGCCTCCAATACAAGACGCCCCAGAATTACCTACACGTTTTAATAAAAGCAAGTAAAATTAAAAAGAAATATAAAATGATTTAATTGTATGATTACTGGTTTATATTCATGCAAAACAATATTTTTGTTTACATACTATCAATAGTAGGTCATAGTAGTTTTCTAAACATAAGATTCAATGGGTGGATTCAGTCTTTAACTGAGGAGTTGGGTGGAAAAACAGCGTGAATCTACTTAGCGTCGTCCTTCCTCAAAATGCATATATTGATTCGATTTAGACCAGTCTATAGCATAAAAACATTGGGTTGCCTATAATTTGCACTTGCAAACTTTTCGGAGCAAGAATACGAGACGCGACTAATGTAAAATATTTATTTGTCATTTCTTTCTTTTGGTTCCTTCACTTTCTGGTTGTTTCACTCACTTGCTGCTTCACTCCAAAACAATGGAAAAAAAGACTGATCTTTGAAAAAAACCGACGTAAATGCATTTATAAATTAGCACAATATTTGGTATAACTCCGTAATTGCATTTTTAAATTAGCCTGTAACTTGAGGCCTGTCAACTAAAGTTGACAAGAATTATTTAAAACTTCCAATTTGAAGATGCCAGAAGTTTTTGCCCTTTTTCTCAAAACTTCCATTTTGTGAGTTACACCGTTATTCCACCCAACTCCTCAATCGCCAACATCCATTGGAGAGATCCAGTGAATGTTAGCAGCCTATCCTCAAACAGACAGTTGCAATATTTCACCGTTTACAAAAATAATTTTTGTATAAAAACAAACCAGTAATGCACACACAATTAAGTCATTCGATTATTTAAATAAAATAGATTTCAATAAAATATGCACAGTTAAATCTGGGACATCCTGTATTATTCGATTAATAATAATGATTAGTGATAGAAGCTTTTAAAAAAATAACCTACAACAATTATTTATCACACAAGTGCGTTAAGTGTACGTCCTACTTGGGCAGTAAATTTCAAACAGTTTTCATGTTAACATAAAGCAGTTGTTTTGTTCAAACACTCCTATTTAGATGTTTAAACAAAACTATGAATTGAAATAATGGCAGTTCTCAGCTATTCAATAAAGCCAGTATCCAATAAGGGTTAGGGTTATTTGAAGCTGCAAACGCTAACAGGGTTATAGCTACTGGGGCTTTAACAGGTAAAGTTACACATGAAAAGGGTGGATCACTCGGCAGTAACCAAATATAACCAAGAGTACAAAAATTAGCATAGTACATGCCAAACATCGACACGACTTTCTTTGAAATGGGTAAAAGCTTCGCATGTAACGTCAGCTTAAAAATACCAAACACGTTTGTAACCAATCGCCCTTGTACTCTTAGTTGTCAAATTTTAAATTTGTTTTTGTTTATCTAAAGATAAACTTTTTAGATAAACAACTATTTAATCTAATAGCATAAAACAAAAGAGTCAAACTAAAGATGTAGAAAATATGATACCTGATATTTCATCACCTAATTTTAGGCACCACTTGCTTCGAATTTCTTCTCCAGCTGCAACATCTTCTTCGGAAGCATTAGGTGCATTTAAAAAATCCATGCATGGAGTAATTAAATTGTCAATGTTCTCTATCGCTTCTCTCAGTTCATCAGATTCAAACTGGTCAATTGCCTGGTCGTTTAAATCCTGGCATAAAAGAAACCAACCGATAAAAAAAAACAACAAAAATAGGGAGTTTCTTTTAAGCAATTTATCCCGAAATGAGCGGAACTCGCCAAGAACAGCAAAAAATTTTCTGCGATAAAGCTAAAAAACATGCTCCACACACAGACACATTGAAACTATTTGAATCATCATTAAAAAAATAATTAATAATAATAATAATAATAATCACCCATTAGCATAATTTCACTTACCAATAAACATTGTCTCCTATAAGCTTTTAAAAGCCTGGGATTCAAACCAGCTTTCATAGTCCTGTACTGATAGATAAGCTTTTCATTAAGAAAATTGGCATATACGAAATAAGGCAATGCTTCTTGATATCTACAAAAAACAAGCGTCAATCAATTATACCTAGGAAATAAAACAACAATTTGTTACTTGTGTATTAATGACCAGCCACTGCCATGGGACCAGCACCAGGTTATTGTTAGACTTCAACGTGTACTTTTAACTAACCTGAACTGGTGTTGATGGGTATAGCTACAAGTTCAGGTTAGTTGAAAAAAACAACTACCCACTTTTTTAATCATGGAATGGAACCAATACCATTTTGGTTTGTTTTAACTATAACCTGAACTATAGACACGTGGCACCCTCATACTGGTCGTTGATACATATGGGAAAAATTACCAAACTATTTTCTACGCCATCTACATTACCTTTTCTGGCAATACAGATCGAATCCGTTAAGAAAAGTTACAGTGATTTCTCTGAACCGAACAAAATCCGATTGATATTGTGTATATCGTTTTTCCACATCGTGAAATTCCACTTTCATCTTCAAGTTTTTAACTATTTTCTCAGCATGTTGACACAAATGCATAAAACATCTAGTGAAAAAAAAATAATAAACAAAAGTTTATTCTTGATAAACATTTTTGACACTACGCATAGGTGTCGAAAAAAGTTAATACAAATCCTTGGGCCTACGTTTTGTCTGGTTTCAGATACGCAAATTCTTCAACTAAAATGACACGTTGTAGTATCTCTGGTATTTGGTGACAGCTCAAAACGTATACAAGAAAATTCATTAGCCGATGATCGACCATGGGGTCGTTATCTTCTTGTAGTGCCCTCACTCGCTTCAATTCAAACACACATGCCTAATGAAGAAATACCACAAAGTAATGTAAGAAATACATGATATGTATAGGTATCTGTTTTCATTCATAAACAAACTCAAACCAAGATGTGTAAAAAATTGTGTAAAATAAACGGACGAAAAGCAGCAAAATTTTCGATATTTGGTATAAATTTATAGGTGACCTACGCCTGTATTTAAAAAACCCATGAATATTAACCAATGAAAAATATTAATCCATTGAAACTATTCATCCACTAAATATTAAAATATCAAAAATATTCATTCAAAACGTTTTCATAAAAAATAACATGTCCAGAATTTTACAAACCCTGGTGGAAGGAACACTAAAAGTAACTATTTGTTAACATCTAAAAAGTGACGAATGACAATAGTGATCTACTGAAAATCAAGTTACGGGTTGCACCTCACTAATCCAGCATCAGCTTTGTTGGTTCGGAAATTGGAATTTATAGTAAATACTTTAATTCATAATTTTGCAATTTACGATCAATACATTTTGGTTCATAATTGTAAAATTTACAGCCAAAGTAACAGCGAATACTCTGATTTACAATTTTATTTAAATTCACAGTATATTTTTCCATTTTCCCCTAAGCTTCACTGGCCCAAAAAATCTGCTGATCCAGCAAATTTTCTGTCCCAAGCTTTCCAGATTAATGAGGTTCCACCTGTATTTTATTTTTCAGGAACACCAGTTATTCATAAAAAAACAAAAAAACAACCCAACTGCAAAACGTAAAAAAAATTGGTTTAAAATTTCACCTCATTGAATGCATATTCAATTCCTTTAATTTTTACAGTCTCGACAACGTTCATTAGTGCTTGCATTGCTGCATTAGATGCATACTGACTATGCTCAATGTGCAAAGGCAGTTTAACAGAAGCAACTTGTCCACCTAATTAAAAATAAAAACGAAAACAATTAGTGCTGAAAATCATTCCGCATTCAGCCAAATCGTCCATTCTTCTCTTACTTTGTTGCATACTGGTCTGTTTCTCATCAACAATTTGACATTCCGCCTCCTGCCGGGCAGCTTCTTCCTTTTTTCGACATAGTTCTAGATCCCACTGCTCCAGCTCCTTTTTAAACCTAACAAACAAATTTCATCAACAACAAAGCAATTTTCATAAATCGAACTAAAATATACAAAAATAGATTCCTAAACGAACAAAACATCGTGAACTAGATCGTACGCTCGAGTCACACACTACCTTTTATTATCTTCAAGAACGAGATGCCGAAGATCGAGAGGAAGATTTTCCACCCCGGAAGTCTTGTTGCTGAGTTCACATCCGTACGAATCTGCGGATTAAGAAATAAACAAAAAAAAATGGTGGTAAAAAATACCAAACTACAAAATACCAATGAGAAACATATTCAACAGCGGCAACTTACTGTGCACAAGTTCTTTCTTGTTACAATCTATGTACATTAAACAATAGGCACTTGCATTGTGATAACCACCAACTGACTCTTTTTGAAGTTCTTCCCAACACGTCTCACTGACGGTGATGTCGTTAAATTTGAGCCAGATTTTTGCAACATGATTGTATACATAAGCCCAATAATGACCCGACGCCGCTTGGCCTTCATGAACAAGCACAGCATGGAGTCTATAAGGTACCTAAATGAACCAAACAATGTTATACAAAAAGTTGGCACCTTGGATATAGAACGTATAGTTGATTTAGAACCTTGGTTCCCATTATTTCCGTGAGCAACATCTATCTAGCAAGCAATTTGAAAGGTTACGCAGCAACTTAGCAAAGCAACCCCTACACAATTCAAACAAACACAGTACAGTACTGCAATAGCAATTTTCGATTTTTTGCAATTTTAATTTTTTTTTCAATCCTCGATTTTTTAAATTTTCGATATTATCGATTTTTCTCACAATGATTTCAATATTATGATTATTTTCTTCCAATTTTCAATTTCTTTCCTTGATATTTTCGATTATCAATTTTATTCGATTGCCAAGTTTGTCGGTTTATGCGAACTTTAATTTACGGGAATTTCGACTTCTGCATACATTATTAGACTTGTATGACTGCAGGTGTTGCAATAAATGTTACCTTTTCATTCCAATGTACCCTCGAATATAGCAAGATGACTGCAGTGTTGCCTTAAACGTGCACTCGACTGTATGACTAAACAGTAGGCCTATTGTCTTAACCGTTACACTTTAATATTTACATTTTAAGAGTATAGAAAAAGTGACTGCACTGTGTGGTCTTAAACACTAAAATTGGAACGTGTGACTGCCCAATGTTGGATTAAACATTCCAAAAAAAGCGTGCAAAAATTGTTGGCAAGAAACGTTGCAAAATTTTTTACTCACGTCAAAAAATATAAAATGCACTAAATACAAAGAAAAAGAAAAACAACATAAACCTGTTGCTTAAAAACATTACCTTTTTCAAAGAAGGTTCATTATACATGTCACTTATTTCTCCATCAACCACACTAATGCTATCTTGAAGTTCTATAACAAAGACATAAAAAAAGCAAAATGCAGCCACATATTGTTACATTTTTCTGTTTCCTAATCTTCAATTATACAGGGTGTTCCTGAAAGGTCTAGCCAAATATTAACCACAGATGACTATGAACCAAAACAAAGAAAACAACCCATATACAAGTCATTTCATAAGCCCGTTTGTCTCATAGCTGTCGTAGTGTATGCAAAGTATGTCTTTCTGGAATACATCCCCTTCGTTTATATCGACTTCTTGCTTTGTTTTGATGTGTAGCAATTGACAATATCTTTCAGGAACACACTGATAAGTGCCATGATAGTAATTGACCAATCAGAGACGACAAAACAACCATACAGCACACATACAAAACAATGAGAAAAAAAAAAGTTTTCGTACCCCGAACGTCATTTTCCACTTCAGTCCGCCACCTTTTCAAACAGCTCTGTAAAACTTTGAGTTCCATTTCGGAAACATGTCTGGGTGCTGGAGCTACGCCTTTGCTTCCGATAGGGTCTGGTGGTTGTTTACATTGTGTGCTCATGGAAGAGCCACAAAGTTCAGAAACCGAATTTTTCACTGGTGAATTGGAAGGCGAATCTGCATTCATGCTGTACACGCAGAAAAAGTCAACTTAGTCTCAACTACAGTACAACGAATCTCTGAAACCAAACGGTAAACGAAACCAATGACAACCATCAAAAAGTTACCTCGAGTTAGAGATGGGAGAAGCCATGTCCACATCTTGCATTGAAAGTTCCGAATCCTTAGCAGGTGGTTTGGTTTCAACAAAGTCCAATGCATATTGCAATACGTCCTGAAGAGGAACACGCTTCACTCCCAACCCATAGTTAAGATATCTGTAGAAAAAAACGTCGGCAAGATGAAATTTCATTCGATGACCTTGTGCTTTTAAGCTCACTTCATCAGAAATGATGACTTACTTTTCTAACCTGCTTTGCAATTCATCCCGACGTTCCTTCAGTCCCCAAACTTCTTCCCGCTTAGTTCGCGTTATATTCTTGTTGATATCCATGTATCTGTTTATGCAAACAAAGACAAAAAATTAGCTTGGATTTTCACAAACTCAAATGTCATCATTTCCCACAGTATGTTCATTACCTATCCATGTATATAATTTCTGGAAAATCAAATTTATTGTGAATTTTTTCCGGACGTCCAAGCTGCTGATTAAACTGAAAGCGTGACAACTCGAACAGTAAAACCGGAGGCAATTTAGTGAACCAATGCTGTATAAAAGAGAAAGTTTCCCATCAGAATGAGTGGTAAATGCAGTTTTTCAAACAATTTATTGTTGGCAATCAAGGTTTTAGACTCTTACACTTTTTTCCACAAAAACGTCTATGAAAACCCAACTTAAGCAAAATGTTGTAAAACACATCAATTACTTAAGTCAGGGACTGTTCTGTTTTTTTTTTTTAATATGTCAAACTATCCATACAACTACTTTAACTCATCATCATCATACACTTTCCTATCTTTTTATTCTCCTGACATTTCAATGATTAGGGTCATTCCAAAATCAATGATGTTACATTCAGAAAATTGTAAACACTTCAAATTGTGATTTCACAGTAATTTGCTAGTTTAACCCCAATTTAAAATGCCCCTTAGAGACTAATGGAAGTCATATTTAACTTCCTCAATGAGATTGGATAAATTAATTCATTGTGAATCATGAATAAAAAAATAAAATACAACCATCACTTACGCTACATAAAATGCGACATCAACTTATGGAGATTCAACTTTTAATTTTATTCCTGTTCTGTTTTCATGATTTGAAAAATAAAACTTCTTGTCAATTTAGATAAAGGGTCTTGGTGCTCAAAGATTTATTGAGGGTATTTGAAATACTTCATGTTTAAAATAAAAAGAAATAAAATACCATCCCTTACGTTACAGTAAATGTTATCAGTCCAAATTAGGAGTTTTAAAGCATTAAAAACTCAAAAAGTAATTCAAATTAAAATTTGAATATTTTGTACTTTTTGTATATAAACACTCAAATAACATCTGGATTTTAACATATTAAACAATTAAAAAAAGTTGTAAACAATGGGCAACGTAGTGACCAAGAAACTTGCTTTTAAGTATAAAAACAATATTTTAAACGCAATTTTAATAATTTTACAATTGTACAAAAAAAATTGCTTTGATACTGATACATATACAGTGGACCCTTAAACTTCAAACACAATCCGTTCCAAGAACTACTTCAACTTTCAAGTTAAATTTCCCCATAAAAAATTATGTCCCATTTTACGTGGAATGACCCATTATCTTTATTACATCACGAATAAATCACAAACTTCAATACCAAATAAAAATATATTAAAAACAAACTTAAGCCTACTTCTTGTCCTGATTTGGTAATCGTTTCTTGATTTGTGGTTTCAATCTCTTGAGCGGTAGCAGCCTCCAAGCTTTCATGGATATTGCTAAATCCATTAACTTGTAAGGGATACTGGCCAAACGTTTCTTCGTTAGAAAACTCACGACCTGCATGAAATCACTTTCACATTTTTACAATATCCATTTTCCCTTGTTCCATAACAATGGCCAAAAGGATGAAAACAGAGCCCGTACCTTCATTTCGACCTTCCGACCGAAACTGGCCATAAAACAGATCCAGCATTGGATTCTGATGTTTTTCATTACAGTCATGTTTTTTAAAGTGTTCTGGAGGAGACGACGACGAACAGTCCGACTTGAACGCATCTTCTAACCATTCAAGTAGTTTATGAGTGAACTCGCTGACATCCTAAATTCAACAATTGTCATCAATGGTGTTCAGCACAAAAAAAAACGCAAGAAAGTAAGTCACTGAAAGCACGACTATTAGGCCGTCGAGAAATGCATGTCATTTAGTGGCAACGCTAGCATGATAGAAAAATGTATGCCAATATGGAAGGTATCGAATAAGAAAAAGCACATTCACAAGTATTTATATCATTGATGAAAATGTATTACATTTAATAAATATTTTGCATCAATACACAAATTGTTTGGTTTTTATCATTTAGGAAAGTAGCCATTTCTTGATGACCTAATGATTATTATGTACAGAATAAATGCAAGTTTTAAAGTATTTCACAAATATTCAATACCAAATACCTGCTGACTATCTGAACTTCCAGATTGAAATGCTTCTTTTAAAATATCTACAGCTTTTAGAGGATCTACATATTTCCTAAGACTAGCTCCCAACAGTGCGAATAGCCTACGAAGCTCCTGCATGAATACTATGTTTCGATGCTCCTGTTTCATTTGAAAAACAAAATTAATCATTAAAATCTACATAACACTTTGTTAAAAATCCACTTTTGTATATTTAGAGACAATAAAAACATTAAAACTTTGAGGTCTATAAAGCAGAAAATCCTCGAAATTTGTTTCATACAAAAAAAAATAATGAACTGCACTAGACACGAAGGAAAGCTCGTTCATATGAATTTGTGATTTGAAAAACAAACGAACACGTGCCATGATAAAAAAATAAAAAACTCGTAGTGATTTTTACAGCTTGCTAAAATATACTGATAATTGTAATCGAGTTCTGATACTCGTTTTAAAATTTAAAAGTAATTTTTGGCAACTGTAACCTCAAATTGCAACACTGCGCCTACAAGATATAAAGATAAACTTCGCTTAACAAACGTTGTCCAAGAGCTTAACTTTATTGTAAAGCATGGACTGCCACTACTAAAATATCGCTAAAAAATCAATACCATTCGATGCAAAAAAACAATGGCATAGCAAATTGATCATTTCAAGTGCCAAAAAAAAAAATGAAACTTACAACTGTATAACTAGCTGATCCTTCACAATTTAATTCAGGAGGAGTGAAATTCAGCACCAGATGACGAAATACGGGTAAATGAAATAATGACTGAAACAAAATAAGAAAATTATATACGAGATCACAAACAAGTTACTTTAATAAAAATAAATAAATAAATCTGCAGTTAATGTGTGTTTTGGAAACAAGTGTACCTGAATGACTGCACTAAACCAGCAAGTGTTACCAACATTTTTTAGCCCCACTGGCCAATCATTCTGACGTTTCCTTTCATGAGGATTAAGTGGGTCTTGCCACACTTCCCCACGCTTTCGTTTCGTTCCTGCTTTCGCTTCAGCCAGGGACTGTTCAAGGACCCTAAAAAAAAAATTTTCACTTCAAATTTTTCAGCGCATCCACACGTTTTAACACCTCTACATGAAAAGTAACAGGACAGCTAACCTGCTAATATCTTGTTCCTCAGCTGTAACTTGTCCGCCCAGCATCCCATGCTGTTGTTCTTGCAGACTAAGAGCAATGGCACGCTGAAGATCCTCTTTTTCAGAGTTTTCGTTGGTTAAATCAATAACCCCACCTAAATCAACAATATTTTTTAGACTCGACGTGCGTGTCTTTAAGACCCGAAAAACGAATTTCGAAGCGCTTCTTACCGGCTTCTTTACTGGGTTTAGCTTTAGCGTCTTCGCCAGATTGTACTTGCTGCTGAGCAGTAACATTTTGCGCCTATAATTTTAAATCAAACCATTCTTTTTTAATTTCATCCTCATCAGGTGTAGTGAAGTCTACTCAAACATAAATACCATTATTAATTTATATGAATCAGTAATGTTCGATTTAGGATCATTCTCAGGAGTTGCTTATAACCTCTTTTAGTTCAGAGAACCAATATTGTTCCATATACAGGGGTTGAACAAAATAATGGAAAAATCATGATAACTATCGCTTCTTATTTTTAATAAGATGATGGCCCTCCTTCAGCATCAGGTTGAATACTTTGAGGAATTGATTTATACAGCATTTAGACAGTGTTTAAAGCAATTTTGACCCATTCCTTGAGCATAATTTTGGTGCTGTGGGGTTATGCTTTTTGACACTATGCAGCGCTGGGCTTCTTGTGTCCGCTATTACTTTTGTCGGAACTTGTCTTTTCCTAATTCTCAGTTGTGATCTACAGACAATTTCAGTGGTTTTTGTTACCGATGCTCCAGCAATTAAAGGCTTGCCTGGAATGACGTTGTATGTTACAAAAATTCAATATTGAGATTATAGGAAACCGTGTCTCGTTGGCAGCCTAGCTAGTGCTGCCAATAGACAAACTCATACCTACCTAAAACATACATACAGGCATACCTCGACTTTCGTCACCTCGAGTTTCGTCACTTTTAAATTTTACAGAGATACCTTGACTTTCGTCGTTTCGCTCTTTCGTCACCTATAAATTTATGCCAAATTTACAAAGTCCGTTGTTTTGTCGTCCCGTAGTGTCACCATCGAGTACCATCATCCAGTTATTTTTGTTTTAGTTTCAAATAACTAATTGAATCTGGTTATAATTCACATTTTAGTTATGCTAATGTTATGAAAACTGGTGGGCAACAATAGATTTTATTTTATTTTATATTATTAATTTACTAATTCCAATATTTATTTTTGCTTATTTAAGTGTTGCACATATTCGCAAGTATTACGCAATTAATTATTGAAGTGTTTTCACAGCTCTAATGCATTTTAAAGCTAAATAAAGTCATGCTTTGACTTTCGTCACTGCTCTGGTCCCAATTGTGACGAAAGAGTGAGGTATGCCTGTACATCACTTCAAAATTAGTCACCTAATATGTGACAATCAATGTGTTGCTGAATACTTCTTTTGCCATTTACTCAAAACTATGAATGCAACGTGATTATGGGCAAGCTTTCAATTATAGCTCCTACAATGTGTCCAATTTGTAAGTCTCAAAGGTCTTTCATATTGTTTCTTGGAATTCTGATAAAAACATGAAGGATGTAGAATAACAATGTATACTGTAGTCTGTAACACATTTAAGGTGGTTTTTCAGTAATTCGAGGTTTTGTGTAGTTTTAATAGCAAAAAAATTCAACCCAAGAAACCAGAAGGCGTTTCCATTATTTTGTCCAACACCTGTATTTCGAAAAACTTGCATCCACCAATGAAAAACAATTTTTAAAAATAAATTCAAAGCTATTCATAAAAAAACTGTTCCAACTTTTATTAGTGACCTGATATGTATGGTCTATAATTACACACAACATACTGTACATATATGGTCTATATGTGCATGCAACATACTGCACAACATGCCATATCACATTATGAACATGCAGATAGTTACTCATTTAAAGATTGAAATATAAGTGCTGATAACTACATGCCTTATGTTTTCATCGAAAATATGTAAACAAAAATTTCATAGAACTACACGTTCTGAAAACTTTTTTACAGTATCGTACTCTAAGATCAATTCTTCCTCCATAATTTAAAATAAATTAAAATATTACTGTACAGTATTAAAAATAAATAAAAATATTATTAAAAATAAATATGAACCAACGTTACAACTTGCTGAACTAATTGAAAGCAGAATGTTTTCGAGCAATTTAACCAAAATATGCAGAGTTTGCTGAACACCAAAGAAAACCACATTTCTGTAAACATAATTAGCACTCTACAATCAAAACATAATAAAAAAAGCATTTATTTGACCCAAAATTAATGCATGTAAAGTTGTGTACAACTTGCATGCAATACGGATAACGTACCATAAACAACTTATGATCACAGTCAGTGTACCCCCCCCCTCGAAAAAAAAAAGCAAATATGGTTATCCCGATCTATTTCTAATTGAATTACCATAACCAAATTTAACCTTTCGCAGTACACATTGGATCATTACCAAATTAAACAAACATTAAAAAATAAATAAATAAAAAAACAGAACAATGACGATGTTATATTTTGTTGATGAGTTCCATGTTCGAAATTTTCAACGAAGTTACCAACAATGAAGTTATAAAACAATACTGCAACATAGTCGTTAAATGATTTTTTAGGAGGACATTCTAATTTCCAATTTACAGTGGTCTCTCGGTTTACAATGCCGTTAACAGTATTTCAATACATGATTTATCTCCTGTGGGGTTCTGCCATTGATTAAGTTTTAATGAATAAAATATTTACAAATTGATTGTTCTTGGGACTAGTGTGATTAGTATTGCATTTGAAAAACATACACTGTTTATAAACTATAGTTTATTGTTAATTTTCTACTCAAAACTGCGCTAAAGCGTGTTTTCAAGTAGTCTATTTACACACGTTTGTATTAATACTGACGCTTCCGTCTTCTTACAATAGTCAATGATAAAAGCTATGTTTAAATGAGTGCCAAATGCCACTCATAGTTTGACCCTTAATATCAGATGCCTATTTATTTGCATGTTTTACCATTATAAAAAAAGCTTGTTATTTTTGGGAAAAAATTAAAGTAGTCTCAATGAATTTAGCTACCGTGCACATTACATTTGACCGACGCCAATTCCGATTAACATTAACATGGGACAGCTGACATCGTTGAATGAGAGCCCACTGCGGTTTTACTTTAATCATCATAAACATTTTTTTTAATCATATCTTTGGGTACAAATTAGCTTACCGGTGAAGCCTGTTGATTATATCGCACTCCATTTTCATCAACGAGAATGTTCACAGCATTGCTCAAATCGACAGTTCCATTCTCAGTGATGCTGGCTCGTAAAGCCTGTTCAAGCAAACTCACATCTTCGACACCAGTTATTTCCTTCAACCGGTCAAGAATGTTCTGTCTCTAGGTTCAGCAAACGAACAAAAAATTTCTATCATTTTTTATCAGTTACCAAATAATAAAAAAAACCAAACCAAAAAATTTATACAATAAACAACACCCCACGCTTGAAAACAAACAAAACCCAAAAAAAAACGAAGATCGTGCTAATAATGTTAAAATGAATATATTGACACACACACACATATATATATATTCCATATTAGAAGAAAAATGATTTAGTTAGCATCATACCAAAATATACTACTACTACACCACATACATTGCTACATACAGGAAGAAGTAAAACTGTCGCCATCGTTTAGCTTTCGTCGTCTCCCTCGTTTATACTGCGTTCTTAACACACAGCCCCATTTATATAGCTTGCGCGTCAATGTTTCTAAACTCGAACAATGATGTAAAAATCTCGAAAGAGTAGTAGCAGTATTCTTTTTAAAAATGATGAATGACAACACTCCCCAACTATGCCAAGCTCGGTGAATTACATCATTTTTTGGAAGAGGTGTCAAATCGACTTCGACTCGTGACAAGGACATCAACCCTTGCCATTCTAAACGGCTCTCTGACAGTTCTAGCCTCTTTTTGCAACAAGCTGATATTTAGCAAAATTATTTCAACCCTCAACTTACTTGGCTTTGAATATGGTCTATGTGGGATTGCTCGACCGTCATGGTCGACATTAAAAATGGCGTACATATGTACCTTCCTTACGTTTTACATCACTTTTTTTTGGCGACGACGATGATGTTGCCAACCACGAAACGATTAAATGGTTAAAATGGAAGGAAAAACAAGGCGTAAAGTTGTCTGAAAAGGAAAAGAAACGCCCTACGTTGCCTCGGCACGCGGTGTTGTATCAGAATAAAAGAGGTAGATTCTGATTGCAGTTCTCCGACGCATTAATAAAATGACAAAAAATGTCCCGCTGCCAAGAGAAGTCGCAAGTTGCGCAAACGCTCGACAGAGGGCGGATTGTACCTAAAGCGAAACTTTCATTTTTCATCTATGACGTCATAACTGCGTTGCAGAGGAGCAAACCTCTACCTTCAACAAGAACCTAAATTGCCAATCACAAAACCCAAATAATAATCCACGCCTAATAAAATCTGCACGATGAAAATAAAATAAACAAAAATATAAAAAAAGCTATTTGCACTGAATTTCCTGTTTTGGAGAAAATAACTTGTAAAGGAGCTTTTCGGACTGAAAGCTCCAGCAAGTTTTGAACAAAAATTTCAAAACAACCTGTTTCAACTGAATTCACTGTTTTCGAGAAACCATAAAATTTTATAACTTCAGTAAAAAATAAATGAATAAATATTACTATAGTATATAACTGGTCCATACCGTGGGGGTAGCCAAACTAAATTGAAAACTAGTCATCTTATGCCTAGTAAATCAAATCAAAATACATACAGTACACTAAAATCTAAATAAAATAGTAGTATTCAAATTAATAAATAAAAGTATAACTGAAATACAGCAAAATAATGAATAATGGTATAATCCCAGCTTTACAAAACTTCATTCTTTCAAGCTACTTTCAGCATTCGCCCAAGTTTTTCACTCCAAACCATATTAAGTGCATTAAAACTACAGAGAAAAACTAAACAAAATAAAATAATAAGACATTAATATACAGTAAATATATATATATAAACCAAACAATATATTGAATAAAAAACTGTAATATGTTATACTTGCATGGCATAAATGTTAAATGTCCCAAAACTGCTCAAAATTGATATCAGCATTTAAGTTAAAACTGAAATGATTTAAACGTAATAATCCACATCCCATCAATAAAGTAAAATATTTATTTTTTTTACTTTACTGATAGGTTGGAAAAATCAAAAATATACAATCACTGCTTGTAATACTACATTAAAAAATTTGCCACAAAACAATCTGATATGCAACATGAAAAACCATAAATACAAAAATCTTCCAATGTTACACCTTCCAAAGTGACGCAGTTGAGGGTTAAAGATAAACTATGCACGGATAAAGTTTTATTTTCTTTATACAGTACCCAGCTTTACATATTAAAATATTATTCACCAATGTGAGAATAGGCATAGTGTGTTTTCCTTCCACTTTTTTAGAATTTACAAATGCTGAAAACTAGGGTGTCTTCACTATTTACAAGCTGTAGTGGTCGAGATATTCTCTGTACAACGCTACGAAAAAATCCCGTTTTGTTTTATGTCACTAGCATTTGTACAACAGGTAATAGTTGACTTGCCGGCCTCTCGCAAACAAACATGAAACAAAAATTTAAGCTCAAAAAAAATTCCTCTTTTTTTTTTTTTTTTACATAATTAACAAGATGGAAAAAAAAATGATCGAGCATAAACCAGTTCTGCTTATGCTCCGTTTACATATAAATACATTATAAATTTTAACATCATTGATTAGTAATATGATTACATGAATCGGCAACTAATTGAAACAAAAGAAAAGAATATTTCCCAATAACATAGTACTGTATACTTATGATGACATTCAGAGTCCAATATTCCATCTTAGTAACTTTCTTATTGTCGAGTCGAACAATTCTTATCAACACCTATCTAAAATTCACAAATCAACCAAAAGTAAATTTTTCAGTCTTCCGTTTTGTTTTCTTCATTATTTTACAAAGGCATGCCATGGTGGAATACTGAATCAATGAGAAAAGGTGCGTGAAGTTACGTTTAACGACAACCAGATTGAGCCTACAAGGCTTAACCTCGACATGTGATAGATGTAAAATATATCTCTTGATTACAAAAAACAGTATGTATAATAAAGACCAACGTGGTTCCTCGTCAAACGGAGGTATAATGAGATGATGCTTTGTGTTACCATGAAATGTGATATATCCTTGGAAAGAGTCGAGACAATCCCCAGGGCTGTGTCTGTGAGCGTGTGTAAATAATGGAGCGTCATGGTGCCAGATCCATTAGGTGCGGTGGTCATCATGAATCTGGTTTGAGCGTGCCCACAGTTGTTCTTCGAGAAGGAATAAAACTGCCACGAACCTGATCCAATTTTTTCCGTTCACACTCGATCACCAAATTATTCAGTTCACCCGCACTATACCCCAACAGACTTTTCAAGTCGCACACAAATTTGTAAACAAATCTTTTTCCATGAACCTAGAAAAAATTTAATATTCAAACCACAACGTTAGAAATTTCACCAAAATAAAAAAGAAGATGCAAGCGACAAGAAAAATTAGAATGCGAAACTTACTTTTGCTATCATGTCCCCATCGTAGTAGTATCGCAACGCGCGACTTAGTTTCTCGTAGTTCATTGTGGGTTTGTTTTTACGCTGACCCCAAAGTTGAGCCACCATTTCAGGATTATTTAGCTTAAATTCTCCCTCTTCTCCTATCCAGTGAATCACTTCTCGATGATCCTTGTCCGTGAGCAACTCGAGAAGAAATTGCCAAAGCTGAATCTGGCCATTGTTACCTGTGAAAATAACACAATAGTACTATAACCTAGACTATAAAAACAGTCGATTAGTTTGTATGCACCAATAAGGCTCCTAAACTACTGGACAGATTGGAACAAACTCGGAAGAGATTGTGATTGTGAAAATAGATAATATAGGTATACTTTGCTTATTCGATAGGTTAGGGACTAAAGCACTCAAGAGATGGTTTTAGAATTGACTCTTGGGAAGAGGAGGGAAGGGGGGCACCTAAAACTTCATGATAAATATGTAAAAATTACGTCATTTTTTTTGTGGCAAATCAAGCTCCAAATTAATGTTTTGAGTGTTAAGACCCAAAAAATGCACAATTTAGCTAATTTTGCCACTATTTTCTTATGAAAACATCCAAAAAGCATTGAACACGTCAATGAACTAAAAATGTTCTGGAAGGGGTTTAAACCACCCTCATGAATGCGCCAGTGGAAGCACTGTTCAAAACCAGAAATCGGCAATATGCGAAACCCAGTCTTTCTAGCTTGCAAATGCATTTTGGTCATCAATAAAACATTAGTTGACGAATGTGACGTCAGTATCCATGTTAAACTCGATAGCAATTGCCCAAAGAAATTTTATAATGACTTTATCAAACTTTTTTTTTGTCATGCCTAACCTAACCATTGCTTGTATGTAACGAAAATGGCACACCAGTTAATAATAATAATAAAACTTAAAGATCAAGTAAGCAAACAACCACTAAATAAATGAATTAATTAACTACCTGTTCTGTTGCCTGGCTGAGGACCTTCAGCAAGTCTAGGCATGCCAATTTTAGGAGACCGTGGCCGACTGCCTCGTGCACCGATGTGTTTACCAAATTTCCCTGTGAACAGACAAATTTTCTTTCATTTCAACAGTTGACCAAAATCAAAGATGCAGAATTGCTAATATGCTAAATTACTTTGTGACATTTAAACTTCAATATACATACAGGTTGGGGCTCACTAATCCGAAAAAAACTAAAGTTTTTTAAAAGACTAAAGTTTTTTAAAAGACTAAAGTTTTTTAAAAGACTAAAATTTGCCAAATTAGCAGATTTTCCGAACCAGTGAAGCTTAAGAAAACACAACAAAATAAACTAATTTAATTATAAACTAGAGTATTCACAGTTACTTTCACTGTTAATTTAACAATTAAAGGCTTGCCCGGAATAATGTTGCGTGTCACAAAAATTCAATATTGAGATTGTGGAAAAACGTGCCTCATCTATGGGCCTAGCTAGTGCTGCCAATAGAAAAACTCATACCTACTTAAAACATACATATATCACTTTGAAATTGGGTCACCTAATAGGTGACAATCAATGTGTTGTTGAATACTTCTTTTGCCATGTACTAAAAACTATGAATTGATACATGCAACATTATTCTGGGCAAGCCTTCAATTATGAACCAAAGTATTTACTGTAAAATCCAAATTCTAAACCATTGAAGCTGATGCCGGATTAGTGAGGTGCAACCTGTACTTGTGTCTCAGTATACTACAGTAGCTTTTAATAATTGTATAAATAAACTAGATTAAAAATGACTAACAAAAAAGCAAAAAGTGTAAAATGAATATCATAATAGACTACCATCTGCTGATAGCGTCACCGTTGCGTAGGTGTTAGTCTGTTGAACAATAGCTACAAAGAACGATTACAAAAACAACAATTATTAAAGCAATAGTGAAATACAATACACAGTAAAACACAATAAATGAACGTTACTACTGGTACGTTGATTCACTACTGACCTACAAATTTACATCTGCGTAAAAGTTCCAAATGTGTCCGAAAGATGCCACCCTTATCGGACGGGACTCTCTGGTCAAAATCTCTTGGCGACAGGTCCACCAACTGCTTGCCTGTCATGTCCCAATCGTTGACATATACTCCTTCCAGTTTGAATTGCCTTATTGCCCATTGTATCCAATGGCGAACATGAGCATTGTTCCACATGATAGGATCTTAACGCATTCAACGTAAACTTTTGTCATCATCAAGGAACGTCAAAAGAAAACATCTAATGTAATATAAATATAAACCCACCATGTGGAATTTTCAGTCGATCCTGTTCTTTTTTAAACTCGCTGCTCACAATCCACCTCGTGACGGCATCTGACTCTTCAGCAATTGGAAACACTACTTTTGAAACCATCTGTTGTTGCGAAGGCATAGAAGTTGTTTCAATGAGGGCTAAACAAATAAGATAAATAATGCTCAGTGCTTATATTAGAATAAAAAAAACAACATATGAACTGTATACCAAATAAATATAGCAATTGAATTATAGATGTAATAAAGGTACAAAGAACGAAATACATTTAAGGATGTAATACCTGGCTGTAAATGCTCATTGATGATTTCTTCCGCCGGTTTTAAAACATCGACGATGTTGATTTTTTTCAATTCTATTCAATGGGAAAAATATAATGTAAAACAACAAATGCTAGTTCTTAATGAAAAACATGCCATTTGGCACTCACAGATGTGCACAACACAACACAATGTGTTAAAAACCAGATCAACTGATCAAGACTTGACCGCTTTAAATACTCGAATACACAGCGTATTGTGGGACATGTTTCTCTAACATTCCCAAAAACTAACAGCTCTAAACAAATGCAATGAATGCTATTATAAAAAAAAAAAAAAATGGGTGTACATGCCTGGTTTTGAAGAAATCTCTACATTGATCTGAACAAGCCCTTCACCTTGCACACATTGATCAACTAAATTTTTTGTTGCATCTAACTGCAAAACAAAAAGTAAAGCGTTAATGAACGAATCACTCTCATTATAATTTTAAAAAAATAAAATATTTACACTACCATCGAAATCCCTTACCTCTTGAGCATCCTGTAAAAAAAACCGATACTCAGAAAGCTCCAAACCTAAACGCTGTTCCAGAATAGTTCTCAGCCCGGACAAAGGCTCTGTTATGTCCATGTGAATGCATATGATGTTTTGAGGCTCCTCGTTGCTTTAAACACAAAAATCAGCTGTTCAGCTACACTTTTTCATTTGATCAACAGTCTTCTTTGCGTTTACTAAATTACACACCTGTATTCATCTGGTTCAGCCATCACACAGGTGGTCGAACCATCAGCTCCAATAGTGATTATTTCTTCTGTTTCTTCTAAAACGGTGCTCGCGATTTCGCCATTTTCCTCCAGGATTTCCTCGCTGCCAACTTCATTACTTTCACAAACCCGTTTTTCTGAATCCAGATCTGTGGGTGAATCTGACAATGCTCTCTTCATGATCTAAGAAAATAAAATATTAAGATAATTAATAATAATAATAGACTAAGGACCAAACTCTATGTACTTATTTCTAATACCAAACTGGGAATATAGTTCAAGTATTATAATTGTATCAAGAGTATCTGGAGTTTCATAGTAGGCGAGGACATACATCATGTTGACACAAATGATCGTATAGTGATGTTGCAAGATAATTATTAGTTGTGACAATGTCCTTATAAAATTTCAACGTTTCAGCAATTTACAATCCATGTGGAAGCTTGTGAGAGCTTTTTATATTCCAGATAGGTAGATATTTTAAGGGACACACGGACCACCAGAATGCATTTCATCTGGCATCCACAAATGGGTAAAACTAAACATGCTAAAAAAACCAATCAAATGACCGCTTTATCCTCACACTGAAAAGTCTCAGTGTGAGGATTTTTCAGTGTGATACATAGAAAAAGCGTCACTTTAAAACCAGTCAAAATTAAATAAACCTATACTTAATATGGATTGATTACATTTTCTCCAAATATTTCAAGTTAACAGAACAATTTCCTGAGAAGCCACTGTGAACAAATCGAAGTTTTCACAAACCTTTGTTTAACGATGAAGTTTAATATCAATAATGTAGGAATTGCCAGTGTATGTTAGACAACTTTTATGAACAGAAATTGAACGTACATTTTATTCGAAAAACCTTTTACATGAATTTCAAAATTCTGGTGTACATTTGCATGTATTCCATTATGCAATGACAGCCAATTTTGGAAGAAAAAAAAGACCATTCTATGAATTTAGACTAAATAAAAATTGCTGACACAGGTGGTTTTCACCATGTGAATAATAATAATAGGCAGATTGCAGATGAAAGGATATATTAGGGTAATATTGTTGACAAATGAAAATGTCACCCAACTGATGTTTTATTCAGATTATCACGTTGGGTGTGAATACAAATTATGTTGGAAGAAATCACCTTTGGCAGCCACCTGTAAGTCAGTTTGTGTAGCTGCCAAAGTCTGTTACAGTACTTCAAGTATGAACTTGCACAAGTTGCCGAAACATTATCTCAATTATAAAAGTAATGGTTAATAAGAATTTAAATGGTTCTAAAATGCATTCATCCAGTGGTTAAATTTTGTTGTACCAAGGAAGACCAAAAACACCACACATCAAATTCTGACTGGACAGTAATCATCGACATCACTCAATTAAAGTTGAACAAGAACAGTACTGTAGCTACTCTTAAAATTTAACTGTATAGATTTAGCCGAAATTACTACAATCAACATAATCAGTACTTGCACGAAAACAAGCAAACTAGGAACAAAACTAATATTTAAATTAGTTAGAAATACATTTACTGTAGCTATAAATGCATAAATATGAACCAAACTTGAATAAAAATTGATTCAGTATATACAACTATTGGCTATATACTATACAACAAATTTTCCCACTTGACATGATGAAAGCCCCCCCCCCCTTTTTAAAGACTTTAAAAAGAGTGTAGATTTCAGTAAAAAATAAATTAAAGTACCAACTACAATACTACATTGTAAAATAAGACTATGACAACAATTTTTTTATTAAAACCAAAAGGTTCGCAAAGTTGTGTTTTATGTAAATAAAATTGCAACTTGATAACATTAAAAAAACAACCACCAAAAAAAAAAAAACCACTTCCGGTCATCCGATCTGGCTGAAAATCTGCACCGATACACAAACTCATAAAGGTTGAGTGTTATACCATGGAGATACATTTTAATTTATAATGTACAACCCATAGCCAAGCCACATATCCTTGCAGCATACTGACAGAAGGATGTAAAGGAAAATAGCAGTTTGTTATGAAATCACAAAACCTATTTTTTTTTTGCCAACCCATTCAATTTGCGAACATTGTGTTTTGCTCATCAAACGAAGCTAAAAATAAAACACTACTTTGCTTGAGAAATGTGTGCGCGTGCTGAAGTTTACTTAGTAGCTACTAATTTTCCAGGATCACTACTGTACCCTTTTGACATACGTTGTAGTATTAGATGGACATTGTTAAATAAAGTTGTTTTTTTTTAATATTGAAACTGACCGACTCGATCAACCAATTTTACCATTCAATTGTCCTTATTAGTCCACCCTTAACCATCGATTGACATCCGTTGGTAGGTTCAAGTTCCGTTCAACTTCGAGCTAAATCAATAGAAACCCAACCTATTTTCCAACATCGATTCTATCTAGAACGCACATTCAAAAACGTCAGACTGTTGTATAAAGATAAGTTGAATGAAGTGACTGCTCCATTACCATCAAGTGATTTCTAAATTGAACCCAAGTCAAGGGTTGTTCATGTCATATAACCAAGTTGTTTGTTTTTTTTAAATGATGAGAATGTCATTTAACATCAATTATACGGTTCAAGTTCCATTCCACTTTCGTATACGAAAAACTTAAAATCAATGGAGATACACGATTTTCAAGGTTGTCAATATTGTTAAGATGAAAATTAATGAAGGGGATATCATCATCATACGTTCCTATGAACCACCAGCAGTCATGTGTTTTGTGGTGTATGTCATGTAAAACAGTCGTGTTTTGTGCAGGGCGTTATCTTATCGTCAACATTACGAGTGACGTCAAAGACTGAACTCCGCTTGGAACCTCGGTCGGCTTTTGGAACCTTTATTTGAACTTTGTTTTGTAACTCTTTTCGAGCTTGACTTTGATTCTTGATACCATTCAAACTAGAACAAAAGTGGGCACCAGCAGCCGTCCATTTCCGGAAAGAAAAAAACAGTGAGCGTGTACCCTTCAAGCGCCAAAACAATTTCACAAGCAACGTCATCCAGAAAACGGTCGTTAGAAACTTATGGCTACTGTCTCGAATTTATTTCTTACCCACGGCAAAGCTTGTCCGCTGTTTTCACTAGCAGTCGTTCAGATAGTTGATGAAATATATCCCACTTTTTGATTTCGACAGTAAAGGTTCGACCCAAGAATTTTTCCAACAGGAAATGGCAGACAAAAGGAAATGCAGATAGTTCACGTGACCGGATCTCATTTTCTCGTCCTTTCTCGTCGCGCTCCGTGAAATAACGAGATCGAATTGTTCAGTGATTTCGGTTACAAACAGCGATATCTGTTTGCTTATGACCACTTTTAGCACGAAAACCGTCCAAAGATAGTCGATAAGGTGTGTAAGGTCTATGTAAGTTACAAGACTTATCGACTGTGTTTGAATGGTTTCTGTGCTAAAAGCGTTCAAAATGAACGCATCCTATTTTAAGTTGATAGTTGTTTTTTAAAAATTAATAAGTGAATTAAATTAAATCATAACAAGTACAGTTTTGAGTTTTTCATCATTTTTTTATTTATATAAAATTTTTTTAACAACTATGATCCTAACCTAATTTATATTTCATAAAATTAAATATATTTTGAACATGAAAATATGATAAATAATGAATTTAATATCGCTGTTTAAAATATGTACCAAAATATCAACCAAAATACCTAAAAATTAAATAGAGTAAGTTTTTTCTTGTATTAATATACTAAAAAAAAACAAATACTTTTTTTTAACATTGAAAAATTCTGCTGCGTTTAGTTGTAAAGGAATTTGCTACAGCTCACTCGAGTGATTCGACGTATAAAAGTACGATTTATATTAATTTTGCGAGATATTTGGGTTTCAAAATTGATGTGACAGTACTGATAGATTTGTGTTTTTTTATTACTAGGTGACAATGATATTGACAAGTTTACGAGAAGTGTTGAGAGACTCGTTAAAATTGTATCCTAATCTGAAGAGAAACTATGGCATCACTGCTGTGTTGTACCAGAAATCACCTTCTGATCCTATTCAAAAATTATTCGTAGACAAAATTAGGGATTACAGCAAGAAAAGCCAGTAAGTTCCACTATCACCATACATGATGTGGTTGACTACAACAATCTAAAAGCAAAGACTAATTATAAGTTTAAAAAATGGTTACTGTAATTAGTGCTATTCTGCGGATTAGGGTATTTTTAGTGCAGACTGTGGTAAGCTTACGTCATAAAAAAAATTTCATTTTGCATACCTGAAATTTTAATGCTATGGTTAATTGATTAAAAAAAGTAATGAGCCACAGACAATCTCTCAAATAGTGAAAATGTAAGTTCATAATTTACCTTTTAAAAATTTAATTAAACAGGCTTTAACTAAACCTTGATGTAATGGAATTACCAAGCTCTACAGGGCACTTAAGTGACGCCCTACCTGTCCAAAATGCAGTCCATATTTGTTCTAATGCGGCCCTTGAATTAATACTTGCTTTAATGTGGTCCTCTGATTATCTGACATTGGGCACTGTTTTAGTATAATGTACCTGCTTCGTAACGAAGTGCTTTCTAATACTTGACTATTTGAAAGCCTCACTGCTCAGCCACTTACATTTTTGAACTGTTAATGTTAGGCAGGGAGCAAACGGGCACAAATTTGCTCCACCAAATATCTAACATGCTAGATATTTGATTGAGCAAATCTATGCCCATTTGCTCCCTGTCGTACATTACAAACTATCCGATTTGTATATCCTCTTGAACATGATAGCTTCAATGTTTATGAAGCTATCATAAACATTGAATTTTTCCCTTTATGGCAGTGGTCTCGTTCCTAACTTGCCATATTACAAGGATGTAGTTTGTATTGGTCATTAAGTTATAGCTTAATCGCATATATTAAAACTAAATACCAAATTGAAGAGGTTCATATGTATTGAATGAGGTCATCTTTGCAAAATTCATGTCTGGTATCGTAACATCTTGTTTTACAATAATTGATAGATAACTTTCCTGACCAGAAATTACGTGTCAAACAACAAACATTCACTTGCACAAAGAACTTAATTTTCAATGGTTACAGTAATGAAAAGGATGATCCATTTTGTCTTTCAGAGCTGCTGGTGGTAAGCTAGTTGAAGCTTCGCCTGAAATTGAAAAGGAGATGAAAGACGAGCTGGAAAAGCTTGAGAAGCAATATGCTGGAGAAGTTGGAAAAGACATGACGCAATTTCCTACTTTCAACTTTAAAGGTATATAATCATTGGTTACTTTCGACTAGGTAAAAAAGCATTTAGTTATAATAATCTTATGCAAGAGATTCTCAATTTTTTTATAATGTTGACTTCAGATCCAGAAATCGACCCAATTAACATGGAACAGCAACAATAGTGTTGCAACCCGACACTTTGGAGAAAATCGCGTAGAATAAAAATGATCCAGTTTATTATTAGTCAATACGTTTGTGTAGATGATTTGTAAATAAAAGCTTAAGAAAATAAACAAGAAACACTACAGGCTAACATTTGGGTTAATTTCTTTTATCCATATGGCCACTTCCATTTGATGTTCCAATCCTATAAAAAATTATTATTAATATAATGGAATAAAATTAAATGTGACATATGTTACTATCGCATTTATTTATTCTGAAACAGGAAACTGAATATCAATTCACATTTGTTCACGAGTTGTACATGTATTTCAAAATGTTACATAAGTAAAATTGCAATTACACTCGTGCTGGTATTCAGAGTTTTTGGACGGGATGGGTTTTATAAATTTAGTAATTATCAGTTTTTTTATTTTCACTAGTGAAATTTTGATTGTCCTCATTTTTTATTTTTGAATTGGGACTCCCGCATTTACTACAGCTACTTGTAAATCCGCCTCTGAAAACCAGTCAGAAAATAAATCTTATAGTACAGCATTGCTTAAGAACAGGTTATTTTTCGATCTTTTGTAAATTATTGTTACTGGATTTCACAACCATTTTTCACAAACGCACACGGTTTTTCAATGAAATGTGTCACGTCTTTCACGATGAATGTTACAGAAGCCTCACTGCTTTACACACAAAATCAGTTGTTCAGATCCAGTTTTTAATTTGTTTGACTTTTCATTTCTTTGTATTTACAAAAATACACATCTGTGTTCATCTGGTTTAGCAGTCGCACAGGTGGCTGAACCATGACCTACGTTGTGGATGATTGGCTCTGCAATTATTCAACATAAATTTTCAATTCAACAGACAAGAGTAGGATGGCACTAGTGGAACGTCGAAAGAGAATAACTGATGTCACTAAACACTAACCATGTTGGATTTTCAGTCGATCCTGCATGTCTTTCAAATCGCTGACCGCAAGCCAGCTCGAAACAGGGTAATACTCTTCGGAAATTGGAAACCCTAGTTTTGAAAGCGTGTGTTGTGGCGAAAGCACGGTATAAATCTCAATTTGGGCTAAAAATTAAGACAAATAATACTCGGTACTTATCATAAAATATGAACTGTATATCAAATAAGTATAGCAATTAAGTCATAGATGTAATAAAGGTACAAAGAATGAAATTAATTTATGGATTGCAATACCGTGTTCTAAATTGCTATCGACGAGTTTTTCCATCGGTTTTAAAACATTGGCGATGTTGATTTTTTTCAATTCTATTCAATGGAAAAAACTCATTATAATGTTGTAAAACATCATCATGCTGGTCCTTATTTAAAAAGTTAGGTCTTTGGCACTCAAAGATGTGTATAACTAAACAGTGTGTTAAAAAATTAGATCGATTGATCAAGACTTGAAACGCTTTAAATACTTGAATATTGTGCGATTCAAAGTATGAAATTCCCAAAAACGAATGCAGTGAATGTTATAATGAAAAAAAATAAGTGAACATACCTGGTTTTGAAGAAATCTGAACATTAATCTGAACAAACCCTTCACCTTGCACATGCTGATCAACTAAATTTTTCACTGGGTCCAACTGCAAAACAAAAATTAAAGCGTTAATGAACAGATCACTGGCACTAGTATTTAAAAATATATACACTACGATCTTCATCTTTACCTCTCGGACATGTTGGAAAAAAAATCGATACTCTGAAAGATCCCTGCCTAAACGCTGTTCCAGAATACTTCTCATCACGGACAAAGGCTCCGTTATGTCCATGAGTATGTATGTGGCAATGATGGGTTGATAATCCTCACTGCTTTACACACAAAATCAGCTGTTTAGATCAATCTTTTGGTTTGTTCTTTACATTTACCAAATACATTCATTCCACACCTGCATTCATCTGGTTCAGCAATTACATAGGTCTTCGAACCATAAGTAATGATTATTTCTTCATCAGTTTCTTTTAAAACGGTGCTCGCGATGTCGCCATTTTCCTCCAGGATTTCCTCGCTGCCAACTTCATTACTTTCAGAAACTCGTTTTTCAGAATTTGAATCTGATGATGCTCTCTTCATTGTCTAAAATAAAAGGAAAATATATTCTGTAGATGAAGATGGTTATTCGCAGAATCAACATTAGTTGTGAAAAAGTGTGGTACTTTTCTGTTTGCCTAGCTAGAGCAAGGCAGGGTGCGAAATGCAATTTCAGTGGGTGCAACACAGATCAGACTTGCGGACCGAGAGTTAGCAAGAACCACTTCTTTACAAAATCATGAATGGGAAACAAGAGCAAAGAAGTAGTCATTGAATTTTATGTTCACTATTGGGATTGATTTAATGTTTACAATTTTTTCTGGAATAAAATACAAAATAATTGCTCCACGTATGTATATTTGCACTGCGTTGAAAGATTAATTTTTAAAATTCAAATTATTCATCCGCACTATTGTATGTGGTTCAAAATTATAAATTAGATCAGACTGATTACTTGAAAATGTGCGTTTCACACCAAGTTCAGCTCGTTTTCAATTAGGGTTACCACTTGTTAATGTATCCTAAGAAAGGACATGTCCTCCATTTTTTCAATTGAAATATTATGTCGTCCTTTTTTGGTTTTTGGAAAAATTATTAAATTTTTATTGTTTTTAGAACTCCTTGTCACTCATTACATTTTCTGAGCCACCCATACATAGGTGATATATGGGTGTGTTGTACAGTCAATCCTTCCCTATGTGTCCTTTGCAAAATCTGTGGCCAGGCAAATTCGGGACCAAACAAGTTTTTCACCTCTTATCATGTCACCTCAAAAACTTGTTTATTGGTGAACTAGAGATCAAACTGATAAGATCAAATGACTCATTTGACAAGATGACAATGTATCTTATAAAGGAATTTAGCTTCCAGCAGACGATAGTGCAACCGTTATAAACAAAATGAGAGACTTTAACCTCTGCAATCAAGACAAACAGTACAGTAAAATCAAGATTCAATAAGTGACTTTGTATTGTATTACAAAGTCTATCTTTATACTGTTTTTGGTAGAACCTCTCTCAAGGGGCCAAAATTCTGTCCTTCCATAGGTAGCCACATTAGGGAGGTTGAGGTTTGACTGTATATTATTCAACTAAAGAGTAAATTAGACTTATCTCATTTCTGTATGTTATATTAAAAATTAATTCTGGAAAGTAAGTCTCAATAGGTAATATCAACACTATTTCAATGATGCCGTTCGTTTCATGATATGCATGTTTTATTTCGAAATGTCGTTCTTTTCAATTGATTTGAGAAGATTATCCTCATTTTTTACTTTTGCATCTGGAAAACCTGTTTTCAATAAATCACTTCAAAACAATTTATTTACACAGAATTCGCTTTGTTTTAGTTCGAATCGCTTACTGTTGTCCAACTGTAGAACTTGGACCTTTATCTCAAAATAGGTTTTGATTAAAAGGGTGATCATGATTATAGCAAGTGTTAATTAAACAAAAAGGATTAGGATTACTCAACTACTAAAAGCCTAACGATCATACTTACTACACTATGGCTCTGTCCACTCTCTAATCGAATTGTGGTGGAAGAAAGTTCTTCTACGAAATTTCACTATGGTCTTCTCTCTGTCACTGTCAACACTCAACAGCTGATTGAATCGTAGTGTTTGAATCAGTGCGTTTTTGATTGTCAGACTAGACACGAGGACGGATTAAAATGTGACGTCATATGAGATGTGACCAATCAAATTCTGTTCTCCGGCCAGTACCAGTGTAAAAATTTATTTTGCATAAAAGTCACTTTTAATATGGTGATGTGTGCAGAAAGCATTAAAATGAATTTTTCAGAATATAATTTTAACTTAATACGGTAATAATTGCAACTGAAACTGTATTGGCGCTCAAAACTTTGTTTCTCTCAAAAAGGGATTGTGTTGCGTTGCGATAGGCGCGGTGTTATGCTGGAAAGCCTTCAAAAGCTGTAGCAGGAAAACCAAAGCACTTATTTACTTAACTAAATTCATGGTACATCGGTGATGTAATTAAGTGGACTGACTCTATTCCTCACCAACTTTCAATAGCGGAAATAGAAATAGCTGGTGTCACCAGACATGTTACATATGTTGAATGGTGACCTGTCAAACTAGCTCCAAGGCAAAACAGCCTACACACAAAATATCCCAAGAATAAATTTGTTTATAATAAATTTTATATATACTAAAAAATTATCATCTACTGTATAATGCATTAATACTTTTCTTCGTCTCTAATCTGTGTGCAATTCCATGACTTACTAGATTTTTTAAATTAACTTTTTTTGTCAATTCCATTTTTTAATGTGGTTATTTAACAAGAAAATAATGGAAACAATATAAATAAGTGAAAATGAAATAAATGATAGACCGATAAAAGCATAGTACAATGTTGTTAATAAAATACAAAGCATTTTCATCTAAATTTTAAACATGTCACTTAACACCCTTTTATACCAGGCCCTTCAATTTTTTGTTCTCACATTGACTCTGTTATTCAGATCCAGAAATTTAGCCAAAAAACATGCAACAGCAACAATCGTGTTTTGATACAATTTGAGAAAATGGCATAGAATAAAAAATAATCCAATTTATTATTATTAGTCAATGTAAATAAAAAACATAAAAAAATAAACAATGAACACTACAGGTTAACATTTGGATTCATTTCTATCATCCACTCGACCATTTCCATAAGATGTTCCATTTTGTAGTGCCTATATAAAAAGACAAACAATTTAATAATCATTAACTTAATGTAATAATCAAAATAAAAGCATCTCAAAAATCAATACCAATTACCTTGCTATGTTTTGAAAAGTCTTTAACTTTTTATGAAAAGTTGTGTACTGTACTAGATTATCGAAGCTACCACCACATTTGCAATGGATCGTCATATTTTCCTGTTTCACCTGCAACGGGGAAAACAAATTCTGTAATTAAAAATATATATATATAAAAGTAATAGAATTTACAGCAAATTAATTGCAGGTAAATCACCTGGTGACACTTGCGACAACTGACATCTTGTAAGACAAAGGCCATCATGCCGCGCTGAAGAGCTTCGAGCAACATTTGTTCGATCGTTGCTGTATCGTAAGTCCCTTCGCAGTTGGGACATAACCAAACGGGACTAAAAATAAAATTGGTACTTTTATGACAAGGTATTTAGCTTTGCCTACACAACTATTTTTCATTTGATACAGCTTTTCTCTGAACGAGTTACCAATAGTGTAATATAGTAATAGTGTCAAGTTCAGAAGTGCATATCTTACATTCCATCCGTCGAAGTACTCTGATGAAGATCTTTACAAAGATCAATGTCTCTGCAGTGGTCGCAAACTTTACAAATCACCTACAAAAATTAGCATTTATGAGTACATGTTCAGCTCCATTAAAATTAATTAACCAATAAATATAAATAAAATTAGTCTTACTTCTGGAAGAACATATGAAATAGAGGGGTCAACCCACGTGGCATCTTTTGTGAATTCTCCGACTTTAATCAGCCGTAGTAAATCTCTGCGTAATTTTTGTACTTGACCACTCACGTTCTCATCGAGCGATAATACCTTTGACAAAATAAAAACACGACATTTTAAAATATATACTGTACTTTGTTTCAATCTAACCGTGTAAAATTAAAGAATGCAGTGTTGAATTGAGGAATTGGGTGGATTGACGACCTAACTCAAAAAATTAAATTTTGAGTAAAAAATGGCAAAACTTTCTGGCACTTTCAAATTTCAACAAATTTCTGTCAACTGTACATTTATACAAGGAAAATGAACAGGTTTTGCAGAGAATCTATTAACTTTAGTTGACAGGCCTCAAGCTGCAGGCTAATTTAAAAATGCAATGACGCCGTCATTCCAAATATTTTGCTAATTTATAAATGCATTTACGCCGTTTTCCCAAAGATCAGTATCTTTTCCATTGTTTTGGAAGTGAAACAAGTGAATGAAACAATCCGAAAGTGAAACGACAAAAAGAAAGAAATCACAAAAAACTTCAAATTTACAATAGTCGCGCTTCATATTCTTGCTCCAGAAAGTATGAAAGTGCAAATTATACGCAACCCTACAGATTGGTCTAAAACGATATAATATAAGCATTTTAAGGAATAACGACGCAATTGGATTTACACCGTTTTTTCCACTCAACTCCTCAATTAGAGCAAACCCCAATTTGGAGTTTTGCAAATGAAATTAATTTCTCATAACAACTAATCATTCATTCAAAAATCCTGAAAGTTTTAACATAAACCGTTAAAAATTTATAATGACAAAAAACAAATACCAGAATCATCATTATTTTGTATAATAGGGTTACAACATACCTTACAAATATTTTTCACAAATTCTAACGATGGATTTGTGAATTCCAAATGAGATCCAGGCAAATTGGGGAAAATCCCACGATGGTCACCTTTGATCATAGCTGGGAGTCTCTTCTCTATCTTTTGGGTGATTCTTAATTAAAAGAATAAACATTATGAGCCCATGCAGACAAACCAAAAGTATACAATTATAAACCATCCATAATAAAGAGTGTCCGAAAAATTTTCTTTAAAACATTCATGTATTTTAGAATTGATCGTAAAGATAATGTTTTGGACACCCCGTATATTTTTTCATCTTACAATAGTAGCTTCTGGGTCAATTCGCCAGCGACATAATCTTGAGTAAACTCCACAATGGTCGGAACCGCCGAATTGCATCCAGACTGCTGAATCTGACTTCTCCTGATGACAGGGGTATTGCCAGGCGTTCCGAGGTTGTGTTCACCAACGACATGATTGTAAACAGCATTGATAAAAGCAGCAACGATGTTGGTGAAGTTTTCCTGACATGCAGCTTCTTCAGGTAGAAACTGCATCATGTTCCAGTTCATTTCTATCACAGGCTGCGCAAATCATATAGAATCGGTAATTAACTTTTCCGTTTGAAAACATAGTAGAATCACATTGGCTATAAATAAAATCCTACTTCATTGTTCCTATTGTATTCTTCATCATCAAGATCGTTCAACTCCTGTTCTTCGTCATTCTCCCTATCCTCAACATTATTGCTGACGCTTTTATTGTTTTCCGATGTTTGCTGCATAACGCCTTTCACGCCGCCATGATTTGCCTGGAAAATAGTTATAAACGTTTAATGCTGCCTCTTTGACAGATTTTCCAGCAAGACACAGCGCATTGCTACATACTGAGCAGGCTTTCCAGAATAATACCATGCTTTGCTATAACTTTGTTATTATAACATGGAGATAGAAAGTAAGATTAGCTTCTATCTCCATGGTTGTAAGTTACGTGCAAAACTAACAAAAGTGTGACATTTAAAAACAAAACAAATAACAACTTACCAAGTCGAGCCACAATAAATATTCCCAACATTTGACAGGGGATATGTGAATGCTGTGAAACAGTTCCTTGTTTTGTATGGTGTTTACAATATAGCCAACGTACGCAACGGCATCACTGACATGTTTCTTCTTTGTGCAAAGAACTAGTTTGTTGAAATCAGCATGAACAACTGATGATCCTAATCTTTTAAATTCTGATATTAACTTTAAAAAAATAAAATAAAATAAAATAAAACATCACAATAAAAATATATTAAAACATAACAAACAATATCATTTAAAAAAATACCTGTAAAAATAACTTTTTCATCAAGTTATGCAAGATTCTTCTTAACGCTGGATCAAACAATAATGCTGATGATGTCCGCAACCATCTAATGATCAGTGGAATAAACAAAAGTTTTAGTATACTTTAAAGTTGGTTATTAGTTGTTTTGGTTGGACTTAATACCTATTTAAAACTATTTTTAAAGCAGTACATAAATTTGAAGTTAAATTATATATCAGCCATGTTATGAAACTTGTGTTTTAAAATTTTTAAATTGTTCAGAATAAGATTTCAATAAAGGTGTAGACTGAAAAAAAATTATCACCTACAACAAACAGGAAAATGAAGTGTAACTAACCTGTAAAAATGGATAATTTGATTATCTGCAAATTCATTCTGGTACAAAGTGACTTCACGCAACCAGTCTGCAACCATGCCACGTAAAACTCTGAAAATAAATCAAGTTATGTAATTAACTGACAAAATAATCTAATAATGTTGAAACATATACATATATAATATAGGGATTTAGTCAAGTTTTAACCACAGATGCTATGCATCAAAACAAACAAAGATGTTCGGAAATTTACTCATTTACATACATACAACAATTGAGACGATAGGTCTATACAATTACGTGACAATCACCCTGTATTATCTCAGAAGGGAGGCGGTTTCAGATCTGTTTATATAAACTTTTTGTTTTGTTTTGACGTGTAGCATCAGTGGTTAAAATTTTACTAGACTGTAGGCCTATAGAACATACTGCATATAAAAATTAGTTAGCTTAAAAAAAATATTAACCTAAAAGCACCAGAACACGCTACAGTTTCATCGTAACTCGCTAAGGAAGCTGTTGCAGATTGACCAGACATCATGTCTTCTAACGACGTTTGTGGAGTAGCGTCGAACGCAATACAAGAACTTGTTCCTTCAATGTCATTGACATGATGCGACTAAGTAAAACAGGAACCACAGTAAACTTCCATTCATTCTGCAAATTAAAAAATCTTGTTCATTTCAACACCTAATTAAAATTACCTGTAACAGTGTGTTTACGGCCAAGCTCTCGATATCCAGCTCTATGCAAACTGTGCTGTAAGCACCAGGATTATTGACTTCGGTCACAAAATTTTCTTCAAATTCCATCAAAAGTCTGGAAACCAATGCAGATGATCAAAAATATTACACACAACCAAATTTGAATAAAGTAAAACAGAACTTTAAAATAAGTGGCAGTTATAGAACAAGAATATATATTGTACAGGAAGTCTTATAGTTTAAAAGATAAAAACTGTTGAACATTGAAACAGTTGGAATACTACACAATGAGAACTAGCACGTGCATGGTGAACAATGTTAGGTACCTGTTGTCATCGTCTTCTTTGCCTCCAAGATCAGGTTTCTCAGACGACGAGCACCAAAAGACAAAATTGTGTTTTCGCAAATGACGAGCAAAAAACAGATCAGCACCAAATAATGTGGTATCTGCTGGTAAATTTCCAGCTGGAACATGAAAATACCGACTCTGTTCAAGCGTATTCTGTAAAGAGAGAAAAGTGTCATCACTAACAAAAAATAAATCCACAAATCTATAATCTACACAATACAACTGAATAATTTAGTCTAATCTTTAATAATTGAACACATCAATTACATTAATTAATAACAATAATTTTTCAATAAATGTAGAGTATGATGCATGTTTAGTAAGCAGTTTTGTTAACATTGTTTCATAATGTATGAATAAATAAATAAAACAGAATTACATTGAAAAATAAAATGTAATACATTGATGAATGAAATAACTTACGCTCAAAATGATCTGGACGTTCAAAAAATGTTTCACAAGTGCTTTAGCACCTACTTTTTGCCATCCAACAACGTTAAGCATACTGTCACTAAAAACAAATAAATAGATCAGCCAAGACAATAAATATGCTACATTACCATTGGACAAAAATCAAAGAAATAAAATAACTGACAAAAATAAAATAAAAATCAAATGTCTACCTGTCTTTTACATGAATGGGGACTACTGGGAATTCGTCGAAGTTTGGTATCATTTTAATTAAATGTAAATAATCTATAAAAAAAGTATGTTTTATTATTAATATAAAAAAATAAACCACTCTGTATTGACATTATTAACAGAATTATCAACTTACCGACTGGTGACTGCATGACGATCAAAGTTGGTCCACGTTTCTCATCTTTGTAAACAACCAGAAGGCGATGAATCAACCTATGAACAACTTTTGGATCAACCTCGACGCGAGCATCAAAAGTATAATTGGCTTCTGCCAATAAGGATGGATCGGTACCACGAGATATTCTGTAATTTAAATTTTTTTAATCGATATTCAATAATAAACATTGATCTGATAACATTAGCATTTAAAATCACTTACTTTGCACTCCTTTCCGCATTGTACATTGCATTCAGGTTCGGTATTTGATTGGTTCGAACTGTATCGACCATGTAAACATGCGCTTTTTTGGTTGCTGGAAAAAACATAGCGTAAACTGCCTTTCGTCCCCTGTGAAAATGAAAGTGACACGTCAACTCACAACGTTCATCAACAATATAATACTTTAAAAATTAGCCTGACGTACGATATGTAGTGATAAAAATAGATGTATTTGAAGCTGTCGGGTTCCAGATATGAATACTGCGCCAATGAACGAAAGTCAAGATGCTGTAGTTCAAATGTGTCAGTTTCCTTTAAGCAATGTAAATCATAATCAAAATAAGAACTAGTATCGTCTTGAACAGTGAAATGGAAGAAGAGAAAAACAAACTATACCTTAGCAGCCAACATGCGAGCAAATTGCCTGTTAACTGTACACACGCAACCTAGGTTGACAATGATTCGGAACTCCAATGGGACTTGAGTTTCGTAAATTCCCTCAATTTCGGGGGTTGCCAAGTCAGCCATAAGATTGCTTTAAAAATAACATAGAATGATCAAAATACAATAAGCAACACCAGAAAGAGATGGGTGAAATAAATTGCAATTATACACACTTGACGTTTTCACGAAAGACTTCTTCGGGAACTGAATACTCGTACAGGTTGTATACCGGATGTGATCTTGGCAACATTCTATTGACTTTTTTCCAAACTGATTGGTTTCAATAAAAACAAAATGAAACGCACAAACTTTATTTAAAAAAACAAACAAACAATGAGGGCTGTAAAATTGATACTTGAAGAAAAACGAAAAATGTTACGTACTTCCTTCCGCTCCTTCTTTTGGAGTTCGGGAGTTGACGTAAAATATCCTAGGTGTGACCAGTTTGATCTGATGCAAGTCGTTTTCGACTAGTGCCCATAAACGAAATATTCCGGGATGTGCAGTAGCTGCAACCTTGAGAATCAAGATATATCCATGAGAAACTGAAGCCTCAATTATCAGAATCAAACGAAAGACTAAGAAGCATTTCACACAGGAGGTCCATCATGAAATTTTATCGTTCTAATAAGAAACAGTCTAAAAGTAAATACGTACATAACCATAACTAAATATATGGAAATGAGAAAGTTATCCGACTTTCATAAAAAAATATGACTAGTGCATCTCCACATAGACGCCTTTGGTAGCACGAAGAATGTCTAGGCGGTTCTCTAACACAAGCCATGTGTTCTGCAACATTCCCTCATATGAACTGCATTTGTTTATTTCTTGAAAATGAAAAATTAATTATTGGGACCAACATTTTTGAAATTATCCTATTGCATACCACCACACCACACAGCCTGTGTTCGGTCGCTCAGTCGCCATTTTGCAAAATGATTGACTACAGCGCCACTGTGGCCCTGACACGCACTACAAAATTCCCACATAGACCTTTTGAGTTTCTGCTTCCATCCCACCAAACATCACATTTGTATAACCTGATATGAAAAATATAAAGGACTTTCCTAATGTTAACATCTCATGGCAGACACCCTGTATTAAAATTATTTCTGTCTAACTATCTCTATTGGAGATTATTGAGTGTATAATAAAACACTCCAATCCTCACCTGGATTATCTGCCACGGTGTGTCAAGTAGCGAACGCTGAGCCTTTCGTAAGAACCCTCCAAGACCGGAAGTAGGTGCAGTTCGGACAACAACACCAGGACCTACGTCAGTCCTCAAACGTTTATTTTTGACAGACTTATCTCTTTGCTTCATCTGAAGGGCCCATTTTTGCTTTTGAAACGTCAACCATGCTAGTAGTTCTTCCTGAAAAAAGCCCACTTCTTATAATTGCGCATACAATTTTACCCATAACTATCAATGTAACATGATATTTGTTTACATACTCTTGTGTTTCCTCTTGGTGGGGGTGAACCCAATACTTCTCTCCACGACAACGACAGGTTTTCTTGTTCATCATTATCTTCCGAGTTCATTCTTGCTCGTTTTCGATGATTCGCAACAGGTATTTTTCCAACAGAATTAGGCTCGATGCAATCTTCGACATCTACGATCGTTGCTTTGTTTTCCTGAATTGATGCAGCAATTCAATTATGGGGTTTCTTTAACCATCATATAATGAAACAAAAATCCAATACTCACTTGACTCGTTGACTTGGCTTTTGGTTTAAAAATTTCATTGATTCGTTTCTGTTTAAAAGTGTCATTCTTCTCCAGCAATTTTTTGTGAAGCCAATCCGGATGTTTAACCCGGGGAACTGGATTTGCTACCTAAATGCGAACAATTGACAAAATGTCACAGAACCATATGGAACGTTAAAACAAATATTTTTTTTGACGATTTTGCTTACTCCTTGAAGGGCAGCAGGAATAGTTATGATTTTTTGAACAGCGCTTCCAAGCCGTTCGATGTAGTAGTTCCAATCGAGAATGCCACGAATATCAAAATCACTCATTCCAGGCATTTTTAGCCAACGTTTCAAATAATGCCGTTTCACACTTGGTTCGGCGTGAAAGATAGCCAATGGAATAGCTCTAGAAAAGAGAAATAAATAAGCATAGTGCATACAAGACTTTTCAAACAAGTTTTTCAGTGTCAAAACCATAATATTCTACCTTGACAACATAATCTATCACCAGCACCATATTTTACACAATGTTTCACTTCCCTCCTACAGGCTTCGTCAAGCAGAAAAGACGACAAAGTGCGTAAAGTAGTTAAAAATAACTGTGTAAAATATTCGCCTGGGTGTGCAAACAGTACTCTCTTTTGTACAGGTGAAACCTCACTAATCCAGAAAACTTGGGACCAAAAATTTACCGGATTAGCAGATTTTCCGAACCAGTGAAGCTTAGGGAAAATGACAAAATAAACTGTAAACTTAAAAAAAATTATAAACTAGAGTATTACTGTTACTTTCACTGTCAATTTAACAATTATGAACCAAAGTATTTACTGTAAATTCTAATTGCCGAACTATCAAAGCTGCTGCCAGATTAGTAAATTTTGGATAAGTGAGGTGCACTCTGTACTTTCCTTTTCATTTCCTACCTACAAAGCATCTAAGATGGAGACTAAAATTGCGACTTTAAAAATCTGTACTGCTGATATAGATTGACTTTTCAATGGGGAAAACGGCTCCTTTTGAGTTACAGAATAAAACCTGCTAACGTTCAATGTAAACCACTGACCGTTCAGTGACGGGAGAACCTTCGGGTTTGCACGAAATGATGTAACGACAGCTCAAGCCGGCATCTTTCACCATTTGATCACCGAGAAATTCAGCGAGCCGCTTAGCGGTGCTGATCGACGTCGACTTTTGGGCTCCGTATTCTTCCAGTTTCTTCGACATGCTACGGTTTTCTGAGATCAGTTCGAATAATTCTCCATCAGGCATGTTTGCAGCCTAAAAAACAAACATGTGTACGTTAAGTTTAGCAGAGTATATGCTCAATCGTACGTGACAAAACTGTAAAAGTTCACTTACTTTACTGTACAAAACATCCAGCCAATAATCCGCAATTTTGGCTACGGCAGCATAGCATTCATCTAAAGTGCTGCCCTTTAAAAAAGCTTCAAAAACCGACGACTGGAAAATTTTGATCAGTTGCAATTCTCCTCGTCGTTTGACTTCAAATCCTTTCAACTCTGCTAAGGACTTATCGAAGTTGAAAACAGCATAACTGCAAAGTCAATTTACACATATGTTAAAAAAACAAACAACAAAACAGTTAACAACCCAAAATTTAAAAAGCAAAAATTTCATCACCGTTTTTTAAGTTTCTTTCCTTCTTCTTTGGAAGCAGGCAGAACCATTGCTAGATAAGGTCCGTCAACTTCGAAAAAGATAGAATTCTCACTTCTCTGAACGTACGTCAACGAAGCTGAATCAACAAGTTCTTGATATTGATGATTGGTGTATTGATCCTATTCAAAAACAAAACCAATCAGGCAAAATAAAAGATTTTCATCCGCACAAGTTCAAAAATTAACAAATGAAAACTTAAGTTAATTGAATTAAAATATGAAGAATACATACTTTCACCATCACATTCAGCATAGCTCCTGGATAGGAAATCGTGACTGTTGGTTTTTTAAGATTTGTAGTCTTGAATTTGAAATTTTCGGGAAACGACGCAGGAAGAACGCACCATATGCCATCAGTGTCAAGCTCAAGTGGCCGACTACAAAACATTCGAAAAACAAAATAATTCCAACGGCACATGAATAGCCAAAATTCACTACTCATTGTAAAGCTTTCTTCTTTAGTACACGTGTTCATAACATGATTCAACATCCAATGAACATAATCGCATATTCAATAACAGACTAAATAACAGACTCGGTAGAGATGCATCTCCAGTGCTTACATCAGTTACTGTCAGATATGTAGTCAACATTGGGTAATGACTTTTGACCCACCCTGTACATCTGCAAACTTTGAAGTTGAAAGTCTGATTAAAAAAAGACCACATGACATGACAAAGTCTAGTTACGGGTTACTTTCATGACTACAAGGTCAATCTGAATTCATTAAATTTAATTAATTTTTTTCACCAAGGTTTAGATCAGAGAGGAGAAAGGATAAAATAATCCTTCATCTGCTTTTCCCCAGATGAAGACCCATTTTCAAAGCTCTTTTTGTAGATGGAACATTTGAAAGGTTTTTCACCTGTGTGAACTCTGATGAATTTTTAGGCCACAAGCCCAAGCCAAGTTCTTTCTGCAGATGAAACATTTGTAAGATTTGCACCTATGTGAATTCAGTCTTTCACTTGTGTGAACTCTGAAGTTTAATTTTTAGGACAGAAACGTGACCAAACAAACCTCTTTTAAAGAGATGAAACATTTGCAAGATTTTTCACCTGTGTAAACTCGTAGTTTTCCACCCGTGTGAACTGTGATTATTTTTAATTTTTAGGACAAAAGCCAAAGCAAAGATCATTTTTGTAGATGGAACATTTGTAAGGTTTTTTTTTTACGTGTGTGAACTCATGATTTTTCACCCACGTGAAGTCTGATGAATTTTAATTTTTAGGAACAAAGTCCAGGCAAAGTTTTTTTTGCAGATGGTAAGGTTTATCACCTGTGTGAACTTTGATGAATTTCAATTTTTAGAACAGAATTTCGAGCAAAGTTCCTTTTGCAAATGGTAAGTTCACCTTTGTGAACTCATGAGTTTCCACCTGTGTGAACTGATGGTTTTTCACTCATGTGAACCTTGTTGAATATTACGGACATAAGCCCAAGAAATCCATAAAATTAAATAGGATTTAATTTGGATTTAGGATTCAGATACTGTACCACACTGGGATCCAGAAGCCAAGAGAACATCGATACTCCTACAAAGTATCGATATTTACAGATAATTTTTAGATTTCGATCTTTATAATACAAATATATATTTTGGATATCTTCCTCTTTAGAGAATTTATTGTATTTAAACCCTTCTTCTAACATAACCACTCATATCCACCCACATACATAAAAATTTAGTTTTCATAACTCTTCTAATTTCAATCTCCCACCTTTATGATTTACTGTACAACCCATTACGAAAATTTGAAAATCATAGAATGCCAAATTGTAGGATTCTATTCAATAAGAATAAGGTGCAACGGAAATCAAAAACTCACCCAATTTGTTCTACAATTTCTCTCGCTCTCATAATGATGCTAGCGCCAGTGTGACATACTATTCCAGCCATCTCCATGCTGTACCATCTGGCCCTATGACGAATTGAACGTTAATGACAAAATGATTACTATTGACAAATAATTCAAGTGTTGACACTAACCCTCTCCGCATGACATATCCATAAAATGAATTGAGAATGCACTTATGCGCCAACTGTAACGAATCGTACAGTATTTCTTTGTTTTTAGCAGATTTAAGTTCGGCAGGATCGTTTTTCTGAGTGGCTTCTTGAACTTTGTTCTTTGCTAACTGTTAAAAAAATTCAAATTATTTAGTTGACTATTCCAAGAATTATTTTAGATAATATAGTTAGTAATAATTATCCCCTTACCTTATGAAGGCCTTTGAATTGATATCTGCGATCTCTAAAAGCCCGAACGGTATCGACGTAAAAGGAATTTTCCCGCTGACAAATGGTCTGTTCCCGAATTTCGGTTCGGGTCACTCGAACCTTCTTATATGCTTTGCGGCAGTAATCGGACAAGCGCTTCTTTTCTGCTTCAGCTTGTTCTTCCTTCGACAAGCGATGAAAAGCACGAACTGGTTTCCCTGGTTCGAGTGGCGGGAATTTTTCAGTTTCGAGTTGCTGCTGAATCCGAGCAAATTCACTTCTTGAAGCAGGCACTAAACAAATTACGTCATCAATTTATAAATATTGGAACATACAAAGTATGGTCAAATTCAACATGCTCTCGAAAGCATTGAATCTCTTAAACATTTACGAAGTATGAAATCTACAACTATAAGGACTGCAGTTCATTGAAATACATACTGAAATCTCCTCTCCATGCCCACGGCATGCTTCTCTGGCAAGTTGCATTAGGTTTGTTGAAATCACACGCAGCACAGGTGATTTCGTTTACCATAGCTGAGGGCTATAAGTAGTTGTGTCAAGTATCCATTAACATACAAAGTAAATTTTATGATTTCACGTAGCCTATATAGACTTTGTTTATATAAAATTGATCCCCAAAATTACCTGTAATCGATTGGTCAGAATAATATTGGGATACATAGCACCAACGTCCAAATGATAAATGATTGGATTTTCCAATCGCAATGGACATTCCTGCAAATTCTTCAATTTTTCTGCAATTTCATCACAAACCTAAATTTGCAAAAAAGATGGCTATAAGCACTTTATGCGTTAATACGAAAGTACCACAACATTTGATATTTAATTGCTCACCACATCAAAATTTGTAACATCCTCAACCAGAATTTTTTCTTCTTCTTCTAATGCGTGCTTCATAGTTCGTTGAACATTTTCTATTAATGTTTCAAGCATTTCCGTTGACTGTATAGCAATTTACAAATATTTCATTTTAAATAAAAACAAAAAATGTTGAATATAATTAAAGTTTAATATGAATGATCGATTGCATACCAAGCGAAATCTGCACGGTAGGTCAGCCCTAAAAATTCCAGACTCTAACGCTTCAACATGACCGCCGACATATGTTTCCTGGTCTAAAACATGACCATCGTCGGTTAATTTGTTCAACACCGATTCTTGTTTGTTTGGGAAAATGATGTTAGCATGGAATGCTTGGATCATCAACAAAGCTTCGCACAATGTTCCGGAACCTTTTCTCAAAACCTGTAACGTGATTGCAAAGTTTGTCAAATGTGATATTTTATCCTCTATATCAAATCACTTTATTGCGATGTTACCTCATCAGCTTCCATCGGTAAAATTGTGCAGAGCGCAAATATAAATGGATGTACGTATTTCATGTACAAATAATACGTCGCCACTGCGTCAGAAACTGAGTAGCTGGACAATACTTGAGGTTGTTCGCTTGCCATTCGACACATGTCTTCTGGATCAAGTTCAACAGGGTCATAACGCAGTTTAGCCTGTAATAGTTTTATATACTTCATGAGATGACACTCGCCATCTGAAAATTGAAAATTTTAAAACTTTACACATACCTTTGCCACAGCTTTTAAATTTTGACTTCCAACGGGAAGGTAGCTGTCTCGCTTCACCCATCTAAAATATCATGTTAAATCTATAAAACAAGCAAAGCAAAACCCAGTGGAAGAACAAACCTCAACTTACTTTAGACAATCCATGTGAATTGCAGGCCTAGAATAATAGGTACCATCTCTGTTACATGTAAACCCAATTTCCTGCGACATCTCTAATCCATGACTGGCTGCTCTAGCTTCGACAAATGGCCTATAATACAGTTTATATTGATGTTAATTTTTAAATTAAAATGAAAAATTCAATTGATTTTTAATTTTAAACAGAAAAGATTGAAATACCAATCAAAAAAATCTCCGTTGTAAGTGACAAAAACGTGAGGTTTCACTTCCAAAATGTGGTCGAAAAACTTCTGAATCAATGCACACTCATTGGGTTCGTTGAAAATTATAAATGGTCCTTCAAATTCTGGTTTAGGTGTATATTCAAAATCATCTATGTCAGAGGACACTATTTCCCGGTTGGTTATTAAATAACCCTACCAATGAATGAAGAAAACAAAAATTTCATATGTATTAAGGTACAAATATGTTTCATATTACAGTAAAAATATGTATGTGTGTGTTCTTAAAATGTCTAGTCAAATTTTAATCACAGATGCTACGCATCAAAACAAAGCAAAAAGTCCATATAAACATGGGTGCAAAAATGCAAACACATACCTACAGAAATTATGAAACAATAAGTCTAAGAGATTAATGATGCGAGTTCACCACGTGTTCCGGACTCTTGTTCATGTGTGTTGTTTTGCTTTGTTTGATGTATAGCATGTGGTTTAAATTTGACTAAACCATTAAGGAACATCATGTATATCAGTCGATCAATAATTTTAACTATGTATATATCACATCAATAAACAATTTTACCTGTCCATCAATCATGTATGATATCATCATAATTTGATCAAAAGCAGAATCGGGAAACTTTAAAGGTAGTTTAGTTGTTTCGATGTCGTACGCCAAAACTATGACATCCGGCCAATCAATAATATCGTCACGTAATTTAATTTCCGGTGAACCGAATTTACTACCAGAAATAGCATACCAGTGACCAACAAAGATTTTCAAATCAATGGCCACTCGAACTAAGTATGGTACATCATATTCCCTGAAATGTCAACAGAAACTCGCACGTTAACGTGAAAAATTATGAGCTTAAAAAATTTTTTTTTCGGTTCAAAATCTTCAATAAGTGTGATTATGTTTTCAAAATTATGGTGTATTATGCTTTTTATTTCTTTACCGTATGTCAATGATGTTTTCCATATGTTCCATTCCTTTTGCAGATGACTGTGCTTCAGCATTATTGCCTGCTCTATATGTGAAGTAAAAACTTGTGAAATTATGTAATTAATTTACAGTTAAAATGTAAAAACCTACATACGTTGCAAACATGTCCGAATAGGGATTGATCGTTTTCATTCGTTCACAATTTTTACGAGCACGTGGCAAAATTTCTTTTCGAACTTTCACAAGTTCCGTCACGTTCCAAAACGAGATTTTGATGTAATTACGCTTTAAGCCTACAAGATGATTAGGCTAAAAAAATATACATTGAAACTAAAATAAAAGACATAATCAATAATATATGACCCATTCACAAAAACCAAAATAATTAAGTCCACAAAACAAAAAGTGGAGAAAATTGAGAAAATAAAATTCATTTTCCATTGATCCACACGTGACAAAGTTTTTTCAAACAAACAAGTGTTACACATGTAGCTTCTATGTTTGAATTATAAAAAGTTCATCACCGATCAAGTATTTTGACACTAAAATATGGAAAAATTCAAAAAGCGCATCATCACTTTGGCTTGTGAATGGCTCATGTAACCCATATAAAGATATTCAAATAGAATTCCACATTTTTTCTGTGTGACAGCAAAAATACTTTTAAATATTTCAGAATAAGTGTTTACAAGAAGCGTAACTTACCAAATCCAAATCTTCCTTTCTAACGATTTCAACACCAGCAATGCTGCCACTATATCTCCTGCTCAGAAAAGTCATTACTTCAAATTCCACATCCTTTTTAGTTGCCACATAGAAGTATGGCTTAAAAGGTAACGAAGCTTTGAACCGACTTCCATCTTCTTGGATAAAGTAGTAATCGATTGCGCTTATGAGACGTTTATCTTCATCCAAAATTTCAGTCTGTGAATAAAATAATAATAATACAAAAAATTAAATAGCTTATAAATCGACCACTAAACATACCGTACACATTATGCATCAAAATGTCTTATTATGAATATACAGTTGGTCACTATAAATATAAACCATATTACATAAGTGAACCAGCATAAAATTTTTACATTACAACATAAAAATATTAAGGCAATCATTTGTGTACAAACAAATGCGTTTTGTAACAAGCAGGGTTTTCTAAAGTGTGGATCACACCCCTATAAAGTGTATAGACAGTATAGGGTCATTAAAATGCATAAACAAAAGTGTACAAACACTATACAGTGCATAGACAGTATACCGTGTTTAGAGGTGAGTAAATATTTGTGGTTTAAGGACTTCACCAACTTCCGTTAAGGTATGTCATTTGGCTGTCACATGAATTTTAATAAATCGAAAAACAACGATGAGAGAAGGGTGAAAGTAATGGAACAGGGTTTTATGATGCAGGAGGAAATGGGAATACCACAAGAAAACCTGCCCCTGCGGTGTCAGACCCCAAACTGAACCAACATGCAAAGGTATATATGATAGACTCCATACCTTTGACCAACACGGCACGAGTGAGAGGCGAACTTACCACCTAGCGTACCGGAGGTGGATGCACTACAGTAACCACTAGGCCACCATGCGGTGAACAGCGTTTAGAAAGTAGTGTATAAAAAGTATACAGTGCATAGGCAGTTGTATACAGTGCATAGACAGTTGTATACAGTGCACAGACAGTTATATACAGTGCATAGACAATATATATAGTCTACTATATACTGTATATATATTTAGTATCAATATCTAAAGTCATACTTACAGGATGCATATTCAGCAACCATCCAATTTTTTCAGCGGATTCCTTATACCTAAGAAATCCATACTTGGCGTCGATTTCATCATTTTCAAGACACTGACGAAGCCTCCTTTCTGAAGTGTCTTCATTGCTATTAAGATAACAATTCACGTTAAAACGTTTCAAAAGCAACTTGATGGTTGACAAGTTAAGTTCTATTGTGACCACCAACCTCGTTTTTCCATCCCCGGTTTTCTTTTCAGTATTGCTTGAAAATCGTTTGCCAGTATTTTTCAGCATCATTATGACATTTCTAAATGTAGTTGACAAAATCAACTAACCATCTACAACTAGGATCGGCCACAAAAGTTTGGTTGGTTTGAAGTCTATAAACACAATAAAAGCGCGTCACTTTCCGTACAAAACACCCGCCAGCTGATTGATAGTGGCGGCAAAATATGATGTCACAAAAGTGGGCGGAGTTTCAAGCTATTTAAACAAAAAAAAACATAGACTAAAAATGGCGATGTTGATGTCAAACATGCAACGATTGTAAGTATATTTATTCTTGTTTTATTATAGTTTTATAACATGTAGTGCATACTATTATTGAATGAATTACTATATTTTATACAGTTTCACTTTGTGAAAGTAATGTTAATATATCAAATGCAAGGTACTAAACTAAAATGTAATACTGTATATGCAGTGGAATCCGGTTATTATAATCACGGATAGGCTATTGTTATCATAATTAGTCAGTCCAAACACTGTTTAATGTTGTTCAATGTCATCCGCCGGTTATTGTTATCAAAAAAGCCGGATATAATAACCGGATTCCACTGTACTTTGCTCCTCTTGCTGTGTTGATGTGTATGGCCGTACTTAAAATTATTACACAGCATACATATTTTATTACAAATTATTACACAGTATTCATTTTAATTTTATAGATTTTTTCGAAGTAATGTACCAGTAACTATTAGATCTTTACCACCCGTTGACAAGTGGTTGACGTTACTTGGCTCTTCGTGGATCCATTCATCCGCAGTGCTATGGTACAAACCCTGCAAGCCATGAGGACTTAGTGGTGAATGTCAAAATTATTTTCAATAATCTTCATGTTAATCGCATAGTGCAACTCCACTGAAAAAGAAGAAACGTGTGGATCCAGCACTCTTGAAATTACGAGAGGACAGAAAACTTCGGCGAATCGAGAAGGAAATTAAGCGCCTGAAGAAAATGGAAAAGCAGTTCAAACCTATTGATGAACAAGAAATATCACCCAAACTCATGGAGGAAAAAGCGTAAGGCTTATTTTTCTTGTTCACCATGATTAGTCAAGAAAAGCAACGTTTGTTGATCTGAATTTGTCGATTCGCAGCGTGCGAACAAGAAAGATAGATTCATTGACGAAAGAAGTGACCGACGCACGCAAGATCTTGAATGAGGAATGGGCACAGTTCAGATTACAAGAATTTAACGAAGAAATGGAGTTGATGTCACGATTGATGAAATCGCAAAATATGGCACTGAACCAACTTAGAAAAGAATCGGAAGAACTCTATCAACAAGCCATACAGGTAATATTTAAGTAGCGAACAAATAGTGCAAGACTACAGGGGAACAGCTGAACCCTTTGTAACTAGTTGTACGTTTATTTTCGTTTCTTTGCTATTCTAGTTGGATGACAATTCTCTGCCATTTAAATTCACTGGACCAACAAGGACTCCCCCTATCAAGAATTTCATCGCAGCAGACGGTGAATTTATAGATGTAACTAAGCGATGGGACGAAAAGCCAGCTATAGTACAAAGTGTCGTGCTATCCAAACTGAAACGGACGGCAAAAAGGGAAAAATAATTCTTATAAAATCACACTGCTCAATTAGTTTACAAGATTGTGTACATAGGCAATAAATGAAGTCTTTCAAATTTTCATTAACTGTGAATGTGAATCCTTAACCATGAATCATCAATTTGGCTGGTTGGTCATGTTAACCAATGATTATTGGATGATTTAAAAGTCATTGAAAAGTGATTGAATAGTTACTGACTGATAATTTTGAATTTTTCACAAAGAAAACTTGATGAATAAAAAATTCTCAACTCTAGTAAGTTGTACTAAAGTTGTACAGCAATGGAACCAGATACACGGCAAAATGTTATGGAAATGTGTTAAGACCTGACAAGCTGAAAATAGTGGTATGACCACCTTTTCTTACCTAATTTAATAAATCTTAGTATTATGTAACTATTAAAAAATTGAAAATAATGACATTTTTGTGTCACCTTCTAGCCTACAACTTTAATATGTTGCTCTTGAGAATTTTTGTGCAAAAAATAAAAAAAATTGTCAAGCATTCAAACCATTGGCAACCCAATAGTGCTATTAATTTATTTAGAGGTGACGCTATTTTAAAAATGTAATATTAACATAATATATATATTTATTGTTAGGAGCACTGTACAATAACATTTGGAAATCACTCGGTAGTAGAATTTGGCATAATTGGCGTAACAAATTTTGGATGGAGTAAAGTTCTCAACAACTTAATTTTTTGATAAACGTTTGTAGTTTCGGGAATCGTCCTACATTTGTACAATTTATTTGGACCAAGACAAGAAGCAGACTCCTCATCTGGATTGCTGCCTAAAGATTCAAACGATCGACTCTTTATCACATCTTCTGACGATCTTCCTGATGTGTTTGTAACTTTCCCAGTGTTATCACAGTTCACTACACTTTGCTTTACCACACTTTGCACATCGTTTGAAGAATGAAATTGATATTCATTTGAACATCCTGTGTCACTTACTGAAGTTTGAGTTTCAATTACTTTTATTGGAGTGTGGCTAAAGATTTGCACATTTTCTAGGGAATCGGCGTCTGCATCTGTAAGTGAGGCTAAGGAATCGGGAGTGAGAAGAATCCTAGTCCGGTGTTTCGTATTGTCAACTGCGGTGTGCGATAAGCTGTTTCCTAATAGAAGGTTTTCCGAAATTGAATCGGGAGTATAAACCACATCTTGTCTAGGTGTTGAAATATCTAACGAGTCGGGAGATCCAGTTCGGATTTCTTTACGGCTTGATTGATCCACCTCCTCTATCAAAAAAAGCTATGTTAAAACGATACTGATATTATAGATACTTTGTTGTAAATTAACACCACAATTGAGCAGTTGGGTGGAATGACTGCATAACTCAAATAACGTAGTTTTGAGAAAGAGACAAAAAACTTCTAGCACTTTCAAGTTAAAGATTAAAATAATAAAATAAATAAATAAATAAATAAATTAATAAAAATAAATTTCTGTCAACTGTACAGAAGGAAAATGAACAGGTTTTGCAAAAGGTCCGTTACGGGCTAATTTAAAAATGCGATGACGCCTTTATTCCAAATATCGTGCTAATTTATAAATGCATTTAGGTAGTTTTTCCAAAGATCGGTATCTTTTCCAATCTTATTTTGAAAGGAAACAACGAGGAAATGAAGCGACAAAAAAAAAGAAGTCACAAAAAAAAATCAGTTTCACAATTGTCGCGTTTCATATCCAAAAAGTTTGAAAGTGCAAATTATATACCCAATGTCTTTATGCTATAGACCGGTCTAAAACAATTCAATATATATGCATTTTAAGAAATAACGCCATTTTCCTACCCAAGTTCTCAATTGATGGTGTAATAACTGTAATTCTATTTTTTTTTAAAAGTAGGTTTTAAAGTGTGCCACTTTATAGGATTCATCAAAAGTCACACACCATAGAATCTAGCATACGGAGATAAGGATTTTCCTTTGGCCAAACCATGTGAAATATGAATGTTTCACTAATAAATGTTTAAGCAGCATGTTCTAATAATGGACGTGCATATTAGCACATCGGGTCAAAAAAAAAGCAGTGTAACATCCCTTTGGTGACAGATATTTCTGCTAGAATGATATAAAAAAAGAAGTTAGTGAGAATTGAAGGCTTGCCCGGAATAACGTTGTATGTTACAAAAATTCAATATTGAGATCATTATGAAAAGCTATGGCTCTAGCTAGTACTGTCAATAGACAAACTCAAACCTACCTAAAACATACATATTGTATATCACTTCGAAATTGGGCACCTAATAGGTGACAATCAATGTGTTGCTGAATACTACTTTTGCCCTTTACCCAAAAACTATGAATTGTTACATGCAACGTTATTCCTGGCAAACCTTCAATTATAGACGTCACTAATTGCATCACGTGCAGGAAGTTAGTTTAACTTCTGAAAAAGTTAAACAGTTTTGTTTTTCTGTATAACACAGCGAATAGCTACAATTTTGTGGTGTTTTCCTGCTGGGCACAGCGCATTGCTGCCGCTTTTACTGGTTTTTCACCATAACACCGCGCACATCATTATTCATCCCTCCCCATGCAGTTTTGATTATTTCATAATGATTGATAAATCTTCGATTTCCTAATTTCAACACTTTTCAGGAACATAATCCCCTGCAGATAAAGAGGGGTAGTATACAATTTTTATTTGTTTCAGCTGAACTACAAGTGGAATACTTGTATTGTGTTATTTGGTTAAACGTACTGTATGCAAGATTCCAATGTTGTATGAGTTTTGAGACATCTACATGGAGATTACCTTTTTTGAAATCTTCATTATTCGTAAAATTATTGTCGAGCTGCAAAGCTATCATATATCGTTCTTTGGAGTCTTCTTCTGGCAAATCACTTTCATTTGATTGAGCTTGTTCTATATCGGACTTGTCAACATTTTGTGATACTTCACCCTCAGTCAATGCCAAGTTTCTTTCAGAAGTCACGGGTGTTTCGGTCACAGGTGGTTCAACAGTTTCATTGCTTGTGTCTGCTTCTGTGGTTGAAACATCGTTTATGTTTTCTTTAACATCCAAAGTTGACACTGGCATGTCTAATTTTTCACTCGAAAGTTGCTTATTAAGTGTTTGAGATGAACTGGGATGAACTTTAACTTCCATTGAAAAAGCTACATTGTCTATGATGTTTGAAAACGCATCCTGTACAGCTTCCTTTATTTCCGATCCATTAAAATCACTTTGTAGTTTTTTGTCTGTCAAAGTTTCAACTTTAAGTTCATCCTTTTGAAGTTGAATTTTTACTTCACTTCCGGGTTGGTTTAGTTCACTTGGTTCAGCTCTACCATCTTGGATATTATCAGATTCAGAAACTTGATCTTTATTTGCTGAAGTATTACTTTCGTCAATCTGAGATAACAACGTATCAAAATGTGATTCTATATCAGCCATGATAGAGTTTAATGCATCTTGGGCTATTTCTTCAATTTCTTTGTCATTCAATTCTAGTTCGGATTTTCCATTTGTTGACTTTACAAGTTCATCCGAAGTTTCATTATTGTCGTTTTCTTTGGCATCTGCATACTTTAGGTCGTTATTAGTTACAATATCGGATTGTGAAAATTTATCTCCAGTAGCACCATTCAGTTGAAGTGTCACAGTGTCAATCATATTGTCCAAAATATCTCGTGCGACATCTTGATCATTAGTTGTCAATGTTACACCACTCTTTACAGTATTTTCTGAACTTTCATCGTGTTTTACAGAAGAAACGACTTCAATGGCATTAAGCGTCTGGCTTTTATTTGAAACATTGTCTTCAAATGACGTGTTGTTTTCATTAGCCAATGTCTCACTTGGCGCAGGTGTATTTGATGCATTTTGTTGTGAGGTAGATACATCATCGTCTAATTGTTTTTCCATGCCATCAGTTTTCCCCACAGTTTCAGCGTTCTCTGTTTTTAAATCAGGTTCACTAGTCAGGTTTTCCAAATTTTGTTCATTTTCAGCAGTTTGTAACTTCATTGATTCTTGTTCATTCACTTCTATCGCACGTGGTTGTAAATCCTTTTGTGGGGGTTCGTCACTAGATTGTTCGAGAGTTACTGGTTCACTTAAGTTAAGTGCTACATTGTCTACCATACTGTTGAGCAAATCATTTGCAACACTTTCAATGCCATCTTTTAATGTTAAAGGTTTGATGTCAGTTTCATTTGAACTGTCTTCTGCAATTTTTTGTATCTGATTAACGTCGTTTGGTAGAATCTCACGATCGATCTTGTTCTCTCCATCGTCACTGACACGTTTCATGTTTTCATTATCGGAAAACCTCTGAATTTCAAAAGTTTCATTCACAACATTATCGATCAGACAAAACATAATTTCCTGTATAACATCACTTGTTGGTTGATTATCTCCAACTAACACATCAGAGGTATCAACAGCAAGGTTTCTTCCTGGCATTAGAAGACCACTGTCTTTGGAAAGTTCAACTTCAGTGGAATTTAAATTTTGATTAGTATTAGAATCAATTTTCAAAGTATTATCAATTTTGTCTGTTAGTTCTTGACCATCACTTGGCTTCTCTTCACTATCGGCTGTCGCATTGACACTGTTTGAAATTTTATTGAAATCAACTTTTCCGACATCATTCGAATTATCATTTACAACGCTTAAATCATCTGAATTAAGATTCGCATCAGTGTCTTTTGTACTTTCAGTCATTTGTGTTTTTGCATTGTCACTGAAATTCGTATCATCATTTGGTACCGAATCTCCTTTTGCTACATTCGGGTCTGTGACGATCGAACTGTTCAGATTATTGGCTATATCATTACTACTGTTCATTTCATCTTTGACGTTCAGTTCACTTTTTGAAATCATATTTTTCGCATTACCATTTTCAGTTACTGTAGTTCCATCAACATCAATTTTAGATGTAATATTTTTCGATTCATCTACATCAGCGCATTTTTTGTCTTCATCTACACTGTCAACTTTTGAAAGTGCTGACGTTTGTGTTTCAATGACATCAGCACTTTCTTTATCAGCAGTAATGCTTTTCGACTTATTGATCGTGTCAATTGAACTGAGTTTCTGACTATTGTCGAGGATTGGAGAATCTTCATTTACATTAGTATTTATTTGCTTAGCATTATCGTTTGTAAATCCATTTTCATTGGATACCTGCATTCCGGTTTTCCTATTTTCATCAGCATCTATTTGAACATTGTTAGCAGGGCCATCATCAGTTTTTATAATGTCACTTTCTGCAGTTTGATTTTCGACATTTTGAGTTGCATTTATTTGCATGTTGTCCATGTTAACAGGGTTTACATTATCGTTACTTGCAATAACATTTTTTGTTAGTTCATCTACTATGGTTTGATCAGTAGTTACAATTTCATTATTTGTCTTATCGTTAGCATCACTTTGATTTTCTGTTATCGAATTTTTGGAATTTTCTTCATCCTCTGAAGCTGTAATTGTCTTTGTTTCAGCAAGTTCATCTGGCACCGTATTTCTAGAGTTGGCATCTTCAATGGACTTTACAACTTCTCCAGTATTAGCTACTTTATTAGCCATCTCTACGTTTGATTTCAATTCAACATCTTCCGTTTCTTGCTTCACTTGATTATCAATCACTAATTCTCGTTTCAACATTTTATCAGCGGAATCGTCAGCCAATGTTTGATCTGAGCCAATTCGTTCAACGGGTTGTTCTTTGTCACTTTCGCTAACAATTTCATCAGATGTTTCACCACTTAATTTCTTTCGAGCTTGAAATCCTCTGAAATTAGCTTGTAATTTTGTGGCAGCGTCTTCTAATTCTTCCGAATTGCCTTCACTTAGTTCTTGCAGAAATTCTTTCAGTGTATCATCTGGTTGTGGCGATTCTGGTTCATTGCTATTCGTATCATCAACAGAGTTACCCTGTACATTTATCGATTCATCTTTCTTGTCAGTGTTTAGCACTTGCAGCTGATTTGCTAATAATTCATTTCGCAAACAAGTGTGTGTTTCATTGGTTTCCAAGTTCGCTCCACATTCACATTTAATCAAAGATTTTCTCCTCTGGAGCATTTCATCAGTATCTGTTGCGTCATTACTTTTGTTCATAGGTTGTGACACACTTTTTTTACAAGATCCTTCACACGGTTCTTGACACTCACATGCAATCACTAAACTGGTTTGTTCATCTTGCGCAATGGGCTCTTCGTTTACGATCTTTGCATCAGTGTTTACTTTAGCTGAAACAGTGTCTGTTTCCATAACTTTGTTCACTTCTAGAGACTTGTTTTCATTTTCAGTTTGTTTACTGCGGATCTTTTCACTTAGTACAACTTTTCCATTTTCTAGTATCTTCTCTTCAACCGACATTTGTGAAACTAGCGTGTCAACTTCTTTTCCCATATTCTTTCTAGTTTGGAATCCACGGAAATTAGCCTGCAGTTTAGTTGCTGCGTGAGCTAATTCTTCAGGATTTCCTTCCAACAGCTCTTCCAAAAATTTCTCGGATACAATTTCAGGATCTGCATTATTCTCAGGTTTTGGTATTGTATTCTTTTCCGACTCGGTTACTGAAATTTTCAAATCGTCCTTTTGTTCTACAAGTTTCGTATCGGGAGAAATGACAGTGGCCTCATCTTCAGTTTCATTTGTTTCATTATCCGTAGACTTGTCTTTACTTGACACTTTCCTCTGTTGGAATCCTCTGAAACTCGATTGTAACTTTGTGGCTGCTTTTTCCAATTCTGCTGGGTCTCCTTCCATTAATTCTTTTAAAAAATCTTCCGATACTGTTTCATCGACTGCGCCATCTTTATTGTATTTTTCATCTGTTTCATCTTGTTTATCATCCACTAAGCCACTATTCTGTGGTGTCTCACTTACATTCACAACAACGTCTTCTTTGCCATCTATACTCTCTAGAGCAACTTCAGATTTAACTGATATATCAATTGTTTCTGAATTGGTTCGTAACTCGGCAGCTGCAATATTTAAGATTTTATTATTATTATTGTTATCATCTATCACTGGAGTTTCGCCATTCATCTGGGGTACAACGTCATTAATTTCTTGATTGGAATCAGATTTCGATTCTACTTCGACCATATCTTGGATTTTATCAGATTCCATAGTAAGTTCTGAACCAGAATCTACATCTGGACTGTTATTTTTTACCTTTTCTGGTTTAGATTCTGAATCATCATCAACTACATCTCGAATGTTCTCTGCATCTGCAGATGGGATTTCTTCATTAACCGTTTTTAAATCTTCTACCGGACCATCATTACCTGGTGAAGTCTTTTGTATTTGTTTTCTAGTTTGGAACCCTCGGAAATTCGCTTGCAATTTGGTCGCAGCATTCTCTAATTCTTCTGGATTTCCTTCCATCAATTCTTCTAAAAACTCGTTTGAAACAGCTTCTTTTCCACCTTCATTAGATGTTTGATTTGTAATCTCATCAGTGACAGAACTACCGTTCTCAATGTTTTTGTTTTCAGTTGCAAGGTTCCCAGCATCAAGAGAATTAGTGCTTAAGACTGTTTCTTCATTCTTTGTTTCTTCTGTTGAATTCTGCAACTCTTTCCTTGATTGGAATCCTCTGAAACTGGATTGCAATTTTGTTGCAGCTTTCTCTAATTCCTCAGGGTCTCCTTCCATTAATTCTTCTAAAAACTCACTGGAAACAGTTTCTTCTTTTGCGTCATTAGATATTTGGTTCGCAGTCGTTTTGCTGGCGATGACATTCTCGAGGTTTTGGTCGTCTTGTTTTGCAAGATTATCTGTATTAGCAGTTTTTAATTCCAGTGTTTCTTTCTCACTTGATGTTTTCTCATCAGTTGATTTCACAGACTGTTGTAACTCTTTTCTCGATTGGAATCCTCTAAAACTGGATTGCAATTTTGTTGCCGCTTTCTCCAATTCTTCGGGATCTCCTTCCATCAATTCGTCTAGAAACTCAGTGGAAACAGTTTCTTCTTTCTCATCTTTAGATATCTGGTTCGCGGTCGTATTGCTGGAAATAACATTCTCGGGGTTTTGGTCTTGGTCTGCAAATTTCTCTGTAGTAGCAGTTTTTAATTCTAAACTTTCTTCATTTATTGGTGTTTCCTCGTCAGTCGATTTCACTGATTTCTGTAACTCTTTCCTTGATTGAAAACCCCTAAAACCAGCTTGCAATTTGGTAGCTGCTTTCTCTAATTCTTCGGGGTCTCCTTCCATTAATTCTTCTAAAAACTCACTGGAAACTATTTCTTCGTTTGGTGATTGACTCACGATCGTTTCACTAACAATCTCAATGTTTTGGTCTTCAACTGCACGATTTTCAATACCAAGAGAACCTGGAACTCCTTCTTCTGTATTGTTTGGTTCTTCTGTCGATTTTGCAGATGGTTGTAACTCTTTCCTCGATTGGAATCCTCTAAAACTGGCTTGTAATTTTGTTGCTGCTTTCTCCAGTTCTTCTGGATCTCCTTCCATTAATTCTTCTAAAAATTCTTGGGAAACAACTTCTTTTGCATCATCATTTGATGTTTGTGTTATAAGTGTTTCGCTAACAATCTTGATAATTTGGTCATTAGCTTCCAAGTTGTCTGTATTGGGTTCTGTGGCATTTTCATCATTTGGTGAGCTTTCCTCATCAGTTGATTTGACAGACTGATGTACCTCTTTCCTAGACTGAAACCCTCTAAAACTGGCTTGTAACTTTGTTGCTGCTTTTTCTAATTCTTCTGGATCTCCTTCCATTAGCTCGTCTAAAAACTCTTTGGAAACAGCTTCTTTGGTTTCATCATTTGATGTTTGTTCTACAATGGTCTCACTAACAACCTCGACATTTTGGTTTATAGCTGTAATATTCTCCGTATCAGCAGTTTCCGATTCTGCAATAATTTTTTCAGCCACTGGTTTTTCATCGTCAGTTGATTTGACAGATTGTTGTAGCTCTTTCCTTGACTGAAATCCTCTAAAACTAGCTTGTAGTTTTGTTGCTGCATTTTCTAACTCTTTAGGATCCCCTTCCATCAATTCTTCCAAAAATTCTTTGGAAACTTCTTTCTCCACAGAAAGTTCATCTTTACCAGAGTCTTGTCCAGTAGTTTGCTCAATTCCACCGGAACTTTCTAACTGTTTCAAAGCAGCTTCCTCCTTTGAATCATCATTGGGTGTTGGGTTTTCATTTGTCTCGTTGACAATAGAGTTATCGATATTTCCATCTTCAGTTATTACATCCTCTGTGTCAAAAGCTTTTTGTTCAGAGATGGTTTCTATAGCATCAGTTGGTTTAATTGACTGTTTTGCATCTTTCCTTGATTGGAATCCTCTGAAGCTTGCTTGTAATTTTGTTGCTGCTTTTTCTAGTTCTTCAGGATCTCCTTCCATCAATTCTTCCAAAAATTCATTAGAAACTTCTTCCTCAACAAAAGGTTCATCTTTATTAGGTTCTTGGGGTGCTTGTCCAGTGTTTTGTTGAATTCCATCCGAACGTTCCAACTCGTTCAAAAGAGTATCTTCTTTTAAATCACCATTGGATGTTGGGTTTTCATTTGTCTCATTATCGATAGATTTATCGATAGTTGCACCTTCAGTTATTAAGTCTTCTGTGCCAAGAGCTTTCTGTTCTAAGATGGTTTCTTCATTAATTGTTTCTTCAGCATCAATTGGTTTTATTGACTCTTGTGCATCTTTCCTTGATTGAAATCCTCTGAAACTTGCTTGTAATTTTGTTGCTGCTTTCTCTAATTCTTCAGAGTCTCCTTCCATCAATTCGTCCAAAAATTCTTGAGACACTACTTCTTCCACTGTTGGTTCATCTTGGTTAGACTGTTGATCAGGCTTTGGCTCAATTCCACCAGAATCGTTAACCACTGTTGTTGTTGTTTCAATTCCATTCGTTAATTCAACAGAATGCGTACTTTCAGTGGCTGGTGATGCAAAGTTTATTATTTTTGGAGTTTCTTCGTTTGATTTCTCATTCTCTGTGACTTCCGTCGTAGGATATTGTAACTCTTGTGGGGTTTCTAGTTTTGTAGTAGCATCTTCCACTTCTCCAAGATTTCCTTCAATTAAATCTTGTAAAAATTGTTTTGACGCATTCAATTGTTGTTGGTCATCTATTGTAACTTCTAAAGGTGCAACTTCAACCGTTTCCGTGCTTATTGACGGTTCAACGACTTCATCTGAGTCTATCTGGGCATTTTGGGCAAGTTGATCTGATAAAGATTTATCCTCATTATTTATCTTGTCATCTGATGATGAATCGGTTTCATCAACTGATACAACATCGTAGGTTAATTGTTTTCGTGCTTTAAATCCTCTGAAACTGGCTTGTAATTTAGAAGCAGCTTGTTCCAGCTCTTCGGGATCACCTTCTATTAATTCTTGTAAAAACTCTTGCGAAACTTCAGATTCTTCTTGGTTCTCTGCCGACAGTGTTGTATCTAAATCTTCTAATTCAGAAGGTAGTTTGGCCTGCAAAAGTTCAACTTGTGACTGTGGTTCAATTTGATCCACTACAACATTTTCCTTTTCCTTCAATAATAAGAGATTGTCATCACTTGAAGACTTGCTAGTCATTTCTTTCCGTGTTTGAAATCCACGAAAACTGGCTTGCAATTTCATAGCAGCATTTTCCAACTCCTCTGGATCACCTTCCATTAGTTCTTGTAAAAATTCTTCCGACACTTGTGACTCTTCCTGGGTAGTTTGTGGTGGAACATCTTCATTTTGTAGTACTAGAGAAGGGTCGTTTTTCACCACTTCTGCCGTTGTTTTCTGGAGAGCAAAATTAGCTTCAGTTTCAATAACCTTAGCTACATCTGATGACAAAACGTCTTCATCAGTTGAAGCTTTATTGGCTAAATCTTGTAGTAATTCTTGAGACACTTGTGATTCCTCCTGGGCAACGTCTGGTAAAATGTCCACATTTTGTAGTACTGGCGAAGACTCGCTTTTCATCGTTTCTGTTGTTGTTTTATGGACATCAAGAGAATTTTCATTTTCAATATTTTCATTTACATTTGACGACTTAGTTGTTTCATCAGTGGAAGGAGTTTCACTGGCCAATTCTTTACGTGTTTGAAATCCGCGAAAATTAGCTTGCAGTTTCATAGCGGCATTTTCTAACTCCTCTGGATTACCTTCCATTAGTTCTTGTAGGAATTCTTCTGACACTTTTGTTTCTTCCTGAGCAGTTTCTGGAACGTTCGCATTTTGTGGCAACAGTTCGTTTTTCTTCGGTTCTGTTGTTGTTTCCTGGCTGACAAGAGTATTTTCATTTACATCTAATGGCAAATCATTTTCCTCAGTTGAAAGAGATTTAGTGGCCACGTCTAGTAAGACTTCTTGGGACACTAGTGACTCTTCTTGAATAGCTTCTGGTAGAACATTCACTTTTTGTAATACTGTAGAAGAATCGCTTTCCACTGGTTCTGCAGTGGTTTCTTGGACATCAGAAATGTTTTCATTCTCGATATTTACATCTGGTGACAAGACAGCTTCATTAGTTAAAGATGGTTTACTTGTCAATTCTTTTCGAGTTTGAAATCCACGAAAACTAGCTTGCAGTTTCATAGCAGCATTTTCCAACTCTTCTGGATCACCTTCCAATAGCTCTTGTAAAAAGTCTTTGGACACTTCTGATGACTGCTGATCATTATCATTGATGTTTGATGAAACTAATTCCTTGCTGGTGTTATTTTGCAACTGTGCTTCATCTTTTTCTGCTTGCATTTCAAATTGAAGTTCCGTTTCGTCTTTTTGTGAACTGCTATTTGTCTCATCATTCGGTTTCTCGTCAGTGGGAACCTGTTCTACTTTGTTAGCAATACTCTCTTCTATCAATTTTGATTCTGAACTCGGTGTATTAAAAGTTTTTCTTGTCTGAAATCCTCTAAAATTGGCTTGAAGTCGTGTTGCAGCTTTTCCTAACTCGTCAGAATCTCCTTCCATCAATTCTTTTAAAAACTCTTCAGATACCTCATCTTCGTTAATCTCTTTATTTTCGCCAGCATCAGTTGAAGCATTCTCAACATTTTTAGCTTTTTCTTCAATTTCCGCAATGGAAATATCACCACTCTTCATCGATGACAATTCTGCAAGTTCAAGCAAATTTTCATCTTGCTTGGATTCACGACGTTGGTTTTCTTCGATGTCAGTTGTCACTAGATCCTGCGGACTGATGTCAATAGTCTCTTGATTACCATTTTCTGCGATAGTAGTTAGAGACAAACTTTGGTCGTCCATAAGAGCTAACTGCTCATCTATCAACGTTTCACTTTTACGTGTCTCGCCATCGAAATCTCCAATTTCCACTCTGCTGTCATCTGCAGCTTCAAGCATAGCCACAGCTATTGGTTCATTATCATCCAACGGTGCTAACTGGTCTTTATTAAATTCCTCAGCTTCGATAATTTCAGTCGCTTGAATTTCCTGTTGTAAAACTGATTCTTCTGCATTTTTAACATCAACGAGACGAATCTCACTGGATCGTCTTTCATCAATTTGAATAGTGTCATTGGATTTGACGTCATCAAGAGGCTGGTTGAATTCAAGTTCTGAAGATTTATTGTTCGTTTCTTTATCTCGTTCCTGTTCATATCTGTTGTTTTCTACAAAAAAATATAAAGATACACCAATTTTAACATTAATAGAAAAGACATCGACTTTAAGAGAAAGTCATCGATTTATCAAACGTCCGAATCTCCGTAATTCTTACATTAAACGAGGACTATCTGTTTAATCAACTTAGAATGAAAATTTAAACTTAATATCACATTTTGTTCAATGTCAATACTCATATAAAGTGTAACATTGTAAATATTGATGTCACTAAATACCAATCTAAATTTGAAATATTAGATCTGTTCACTCATTGTGTCCCAACCATGGCTATTTTTTTTCAACACTTTTAATATTCACAAGTTTTTTATGTTTACACTGACATTATTGTGAATGAATTAAGTCAATAATGTATCGTTTACAGTCGGGTTGTTATGGTTAGATTTACATTCACACAGCTGCTTTTACACAACGAAAACATTTCAAACAAACACAGGGTCAAAAGCGTACAGTGTCATTCCTTTGAATAAAATATTGGGTTAGTTGAATAAAATACTTTATTTTATTTAACGAAAATTAAATCAGTTTAGTTAGTCATCATAAGTTGATAATGAAGTTTGAAAAAAAGACTACATAACCAAACAGCTGTTAAACCTTGGATAAATTAAACGTACCATTTGTGTCGAGCGTTTTAGAAATATCACCAGCTTCATGAATTATCGACTCGTGATTCAGCAGCTTTACAGGTGAACGCTACAATGTAATAAATGTTTGTGAAGAACAGTCATTTCAGTCAGTGTACTAAAAATATTGACAAAATAATAAGGTACCTGAGTAGGTGTAACACATTCTTCTACGATCAATTCATCTTCAAACTGAGGTAATGGCTACAATAAAAAAAGTTATAAAGAACAAAATTTGGTTAAACGTTTTGTAATTTGAACTAATAAATAAACTGTTAATTGTTTTTAAAAATAATGTTTTATTCACTTACTCGATCATACGCTGACAAATCCACAGGAACAAATTTTCCCCGTCTCAGAACATCTCGAATTGGTAATTCACTCAAGATATCACCATCTTGAAATCAAAATATCAAAATTCATCAATACATAAATTAAAGATGAAATTGTATCGACAAAAAAATTCAACAATGCACAAATACAAGAAACGAGTTATCAATTCAATATTTTCATGACAACACTCGCATATTGTCAAATGCCATGAAGTGTTTTAAATATTTTGTTATTAATTGGTTTTAGTTACTAACTATCAATGCACCATCTATCAATTTGGTACTTTTTTTATCATGTTTATGACAAATCTACACACCATATTGGGAATAAAACTCCGTTGTTACCGGTAACTTGTTTGGAGTCAGCTCTTGTTGCAGATGGGTAGCAGTCATTCCTAACAATAATGTATCCGCAAAATACATCAATGACGTATAAAACATATAAAATCTTAGTTGATTCTGGTCACACTGTAACTTAAAATAATAATATCACCTTCCATTACATCATAAGCAGTGTGGTCACATGCCGACGCCAAGCAGCCCATTGCTCAAGAGATATTACAGACCAAATTGTGATTGAAAATTCCAAGAGATTGTCTTTTGGGTGTCTTTGAAATGTTAATCCCGTGTACTCTGATGATAACTGATAATGTGTAAGATTTAAAGTGAACACGGAGACTTTATCGAATAGTGCTCTTTTTTACAGCGGAAATTTGGTAATGCCAAGGAGCTCTCATTAAAATTAACTTTCTTCCTAAAATGCCTCGCCCTGTATTGATGTTTTCACAGTGAAAGCGCTGTAAAACTCCACCCAGCGCTATATTTGTCTTATTATATGAACGAATAGAAGTAAACGACCACGTTTTAATACATAGTTTATCAAGTTGATTTGAAAATAACTTCAGAAGCCGACATTCCAAATTATCATTAGTACCGGTACTGAAAAACAAAAGCCAGCAGAAGCCAACAGTTTTATAGTACAGTAGTAAGTATGGTGTGATATGAACTTCAGCTTTTTGCATCTGTGTCGTTAAAGTGTTGTAAAATTTAGAATGAACGTCTAAAAGAAAATCTTCAATTTATGCGAGTTCTATACATGCCCGATTTTGATCGACGGCATTCATCTGGAAAAACGTTCCATTGATATAATGAGCGGAACGTTGTCCGAAAGAGGTTTTGAAAAAAGTCAATCGTATTAGAAGTTAATTTTGTTTACGGTTAGACGTTCAAAACAAATTCCTAAAAGGCAGCACCTACAGAAGCTGTAATAGCTAAGTAAATAAAGATCGTTAGTGAAAAGAAGACCATGTTTGAGAGCATAAATATAAGTTTTGCTCTTTTTTGTGAATAAAGAGATAAAACGTTTTTGAATGACGACGTGGAGTGAGTGTAAAAGATATTTTGGAGAGGAGCCCCATTATCTTCCCAGATGCTAGTTTTATGCGAGTTCACCGATATTTGACAATAGAAATCCTTCCAGATGCTCGTTATATGCAAAAAAATGTACTATTATGCGATTCTGTGTGTTGCCATTATTATGGTTAAAGTGATGTTTCCAGATGAATATATATACTGTAAGAAGATAGGTAATAGGTATAGTATGCCTACTGGAGATTGTCGGATGTCATTCAGCCCTCAGACTTTATAAATTCAGAAAATACTGGAATGTGATGAGGTGCGGTGAAGATGGTGTTGTGATGCAGAAAAAAAGGGGAGAACCCCGAGAAAACTTCCCTCGTGATGTCAAACCCCAAATACGATATGAGATACCGTAGACTTTCTAATTCGACACCTCGCCAGTCCTCCGACATGTCCAGTAGTCCGACACTCGGCAGGTATAGTAGTTCAGTATACATGAAATTGTCTTTAAGCGTCAAAACAAAATGGCAAATTTCGTGTGCAATGCAATGGCATTGAAGATGAACTTAATAACTAACTGCTGTATATGGGTCTTGTGGGTGTTAGCGATACACCTCGTATATTTGTTTTGATACAAATATACAGTACTTTGATACACAATACAGTACCTTGCATTGTGTGGTTAGTTTTGCTAAGTTGATGTTTGTTTGTTTATTTATTTATTCATTTATTTATTCTATTTTCGTCCCTTGGAGACACATGTATAACAAGAAGAAACATTTTTAATTTAATTTTACAATTATTTTCACACATTCGAGAAAAAATCTATACATACAATATTACGTACTATTTTGTTTGTTATTTGTCTGTTTGTTATAGATTTTTTGTACGTTATGTCTCAATGGGACGAAAATAAAGTAAATAAATACAAAATCAACATATAAATGAATACAACAACAGAATATACACACAACAAAAACCATAAAGGTTATAAATAACAATGAATTATACTAAACATTATTTGAAAACAAAACATGTTTCAACAGAAGTTTTTTAATATGAGTACAAACAGTAGTGCAACCACCATTTGGATTAGGCATGATAGTGCTAATTTTCTTATCTGGAATGGGAGTTCATTCCAGATTTTAAAGGTATTGTAGAGAAAACGACATCTATAATGGTTAGGTAGGTAAATCTATTGTTGGAACTATTTTAAAACGTTTAGAAGAGCGAATTAAGGGAGATATAAATATGAAGTTTTTTCTTACCTCTAGCTATTTCGACTAATCTATTATATATAATTAATGGTATTAATAAACAGAGTGATTTGTTTCTAAAATCTAGTAATCTGGTACTCGCTGGACCGATATACGTCGGATTAGAGAGAGACTACTGTAAGTAGTCTACGTAAGTATTGAAGATAACTACACAATTTCATCATCATCATTTTTGGGTCCCATTTTGTGGTGGGCAAGCCCACGCAGCACGGACCGCCATCTCGTCCGATCCTCCGCCGCATCGACCCAGCTGTTGAGAGAGACCCTCTCATAGACTTTGAAGAGCAGGTCTCGCTATGTGATTCTTGGTCACAATTTGAAATTACAAAATGATTGCATATTATGAATAGCTAAGAGATATACAAAGTACGTTTTGTTTTCATAACTGAAACCTTCCACTCTTTATTTCATCTATCTGTATTATCGGACCCAAGTTTGGTGAACACTTTTATAGTTTCCGAAGAATTTTTACCACATGAGTTTTTTATAATAAAGAAACAAATATTATTTATCACAACTATTATTGTTTTTTGTTTTTATTTACCTTTGTCCCTAAGGGTTACAAGATGTTGGAAATAATGAGAAGCAAACAAATGAATATTGCGTGGACGATGTCGCAAAACCTCTCTTGCTAACCCTTCCAAGAGGTCTTCAATTCCCACCGGAAGGCGTAATCGAAAAAACAATGGATTGCCCAATATTGATCTGGGTGACGGAAAAACACAATAATTCATATCAACAAAACATATGCATAATTATATTAAATAATTACACGATATTACATGAAAAGTTTCATAAAAATTGAATAACTCTATACAGAGTGAAAATGTTATCATTTAATGTACATCAACGATTGATATGATGTTTTTAATATCATAAATTGTCCATAGGATTGATAAGTAAAGTTTAATATACACTCCTTTATCCCAAAATATGATTTACTTTTGGCTGGTTTTTGTCCCAAATTATGATTTACATTTCTCACAGTAATTACAACTCAAAATTAATGTAATTTGCGTAAATTATAAAGATATTTTGTACTCCAGAGTGCGCTGTTTTATTTACTCATATGTTTACTATGAGTATTATATATTTTTAATTTATTATACAAGGTGATCTAAAAGTTAGGCACCGGTACTATTTTTGTGAAGTAACCAATAAATAAGTGATTTTTTTGGTACTTTCCGGTTAGAGCGGGGCCAGCTATTTGCTTGTACTTGGTTATGGGTTTATTTTGCAGGTTAGGTAAAGAAAACAAAACAATATCATACATTTAATACGTTTCTTTGATTTTCCTAACCTAACTCTCAAAATAAATCCATAACTAAATACAAGCAAATAGCGGACCCCGCTTTAACCGGAAAGTACCAATGTTTTAAAAATAAAACTGACAGATTTCATTTCGCTTTTCAACTGTCAATTATCTTGATTTATTGTCTCTATAATAAATAATAAAATAATTTATTATAGAGTAATTTAGTATTTATAAATTATTATTAAAATAAAATTTTTGGGTCATCTTGCCCTGTGTATATTGTACTGTTCATACTACAACTACTTTTACATTGCACTGTATTCTACACGCTCTTTAACGTTGACAATTATAAATGATTTTACTACTTTATGTACTTCAATTGCGATCATATTAAAAATGATCGTATAATATGGTAGACTTTGATGACATTTACAAATTCGAAGTAGTAAATGTCACACTCTCCATATCATACAGTACTTATTTTTTACATTACAAGCCGCCACGTGAAAAGTCCAAACGAGCAGTTTATATCAACTCATTATGACATCACCGATCGAAAGAGCAACAACACCTGTTAATGACATTTTGTGCATAGTACACATTTGTACGCGAAATGGAGAATGATTATAATTACTTTGAATTCTGGTCTTCCATAGGTGATGTTGTCCAAGTGTTTTAGGTTTGTCACCAGAATTGAAAAGGAACCAGGCTACAAAAGATTCCATGCTCGTTCTCAGCCAGTTGGTCATCTCCATGGGAACAAAAATCATTTTCACAACACACCATTGACTCAATGTGTCGCATGCAGGTGATTTTCAAACAACAAAGTTTTAAGACAAAATTAATCTGTAATTGAAAAAAAAAAATATTAATCGACGATAAATAAAAGAAAAAAATGTCAAAAAATAATTACAAAATCGACAATTTCATGAAAATACTGAAATGTATATTAATACAGAGTGCGATGTTAATAAACTATCAATCAATAAATTCAAAATTATGTCATGTGAAATGCATAGCATATATAGGACATAATTGGGTTTTTTCCATTGATATACATAATTAGAGAACTTTTTTTTATATTCCGGATTATACAGGAAAAAAGTGTGTTATTTTCTGTATAATAAAAAGAAACGAATTATTTTTCGGATAAGAGAAACATATTTAGGTTAGATTCTGGATTACATAAAAGTTTTTTGGGTTTTGTTACGAATTACAGAAAAGATTGCAAACTATGTTCCGGTTTACAGAAAGAGTTTTTGATTATATTCCGGAATACAGAATGTTTTTTACCAATATACAAGTTTTGTACTATAGTCAAACTTTGGTCTGTTGATTATGAAATACTGGTACGGTGGAATCCGGTTATTAGAATGACGGATAATGTTATCAATCGGGTTATTGTTATCAGAATCAGTCAGTCAGTCTCAAAACATTAAGTTCTTTAATCTATTGTTTAATTTTATCAGCCGGTTATTGTTATCAATTCGCACTAGTCTCAAAGTGATCGTAATAACCGAATTCCACTGTATTAGAGATGTTGTCATTATTTTTTTTCATGTGATAAGTAGACCTAGGATTTATATGCACTATAAATGTCCAAAATATGTATGCAACTATGCACTATAAAACTTCAAAATATGCTCTAAAAATGCCCAAATATGCACTATAAATACATGTACATTAAAAGATTTTTAGCTTT